>DF239607.1:30252-183219 GCA_000507305.1 Breviolum minutum Mf 1.05b.01 | reverse complement strand
TTTGGTAAAGTCGGAGTATGACTTTGGTAAAGTCGGAGTATGACTTTGGTAAAGTCGGAGTATGACTTTGGTAAAGTCGGAGTATGACTTTGGTAAAGTCGGAGTATGATTTTGAATAGATGATATAATACGCTAACTACCTAATATACCAAAAACAATTCTACATCAATTGCCTTATACAATACTTACTATTATATAAGGTGACTTTTTTTTGCTGTTTTGCTTTTTGGGGTGCTGGGGGTGCTGTTTGGGGATGGGGCTTGGTATATACTTAAGGGAATGACACGCTTAAATATACATATGGAAGTTATTGATAAACAAAAATGTTGCAAATGTAAGAATGAAAAAGAACCTGATAAACACAAATACTGTAGCAAGTGTCGTGAATGTTTTAGGGAATATCATTACAAAAACCGCGACAAGAAAAACGAACAAAGGAAACTGAACCGTCAAAAAAATATTGAGCACTACAAGGCATATAGGCAGGAATACCAGCGAAATAACCGCGACAAAATAAATGAAAAAAAGAAAGAATACAACAAAGACTATAAGCAACTTGAAGTGTTTTGTGATTACTGCCAGTGTAAGGTGAAAAAATGTAGGTGGTCTAAACATGTACAAACAGAGAAGCATAAACAGAATGAAACGGCTAAACATGATGAAGAAGAAAAGGTAAATAAGATGACAGATGAGGAAAAGGATGAATATTTTAAGATGAAAAAATTGAAACAAATATGGAAAACTGTATGGTTGAGGGGTTAATTACATATTTTTCGTAATATTGCATTACGAAAAATATATGTTTGTCTGACTGGTAGAGTTTTGATGTATTGAGGTGTGGTAGGTCTTGAGCCTGCTTTAGTTTTCGGGTTTTAGGGTAGTATTCATACACTGCTTGAATATATTATTTTTGATGCAGGACACTGTGCTAAAAGTATATCTGTGCTAAAAGTGGATTTGACATGAACCGCAACACTTCTGCCTTCTTGTCATTGTCATAGTCAGCGAAGTTCCAGCTAGGGTAAATTCTTTCATGTATATATTCAAAGAGTCCGGAAGTATGCCCAGTCGCAAGTTGGACCGCTTGGCTGCTTGTGTTGTGCCCTGGAAGCCATCAAGAAGCTGTTGCCTCCGCCTAGGTAGTGATTGTCAAGAGACATAGGATAAGGCGACCGACACCTAAAGCATCAAAGGTTTTAAACACTTAAAGGGAGTTCCCTCCTACAAACATGTTGAAGCGAGTCCTGCGATTGATTATGTGGCATAGCCATCACGGTTCAGAGCATGCCTTTGAAACAGCAACGGCTGGTGCTTGACATGGCCAAACGAAGGAAGAGGACGCCAAAGATAAGAGGCCTCCGAGCCGTAAATAACATTGATGACAAAGAAGGACGTCTCGCAGCACTCATCTTGTTAAAGAAGAGCGAGAAAAAGCTTGCCATTGCCGAGAGCGAGAAGAAGCTTGCCATTGCCGAGAGCGAGAAGAAGCTTGCCATTGCCGAGAAGAAGCTTGCCATTGCCGAGAAGAAGCTTGCCATTGCCGAGAGCGAGAAGAAGCTTGCCATTGCCGAGAGCAAGCTTGCCATTGCCGAGAACGAGAAGAGCCGAATTCACGAGAGGCTACTTCAGTGCGCAGGTCTACTAACTGCCCGCGGCATCGTCGAGAGATTTGCGCAACTAGCCTACCACGAGCAACTAAAGGCACGCCAGACAAAGGGCACCTTCGTGTGCACGCATGCTTTGATGACAGCGGTAAGGAATCCAGACGCCGGACCTTGGTCTACATTTCTCTCTACATCTATGCAGGAGTGCGTGGAGAAAAAAGGCCTAGATGCGCCCGACGAGGTAGCGAAGGTCTGGAAAGATTTGTCACAGGCTGTGCACGGGTGTCCTTGGTACGGTCCGGACGTTCTCCTTATCAGCTCCCTCAATGACATCGGCAAGTGCTTGGTGCGTAAACTCGCTGCCCATTTGGGGCTGAACGTGGTGGAGAAAGAATATTGATACCTTTGCGCCAGAGTGTGTCACAAAAGGAGTGCGCGCTTGCATGGGGAATTGGGTGGATAGACTTGACAGCATTCGCCCCATATGCCTGGACATAGGCAAGGCCTACTCTAACTATATATATATATATATTATGGCCTAGGAAGTTTGTACGTGTTTATTATGTGTTTGTATTTTTCACAGTTGTTTATACTGAACTAGACATCGCTTGCAGCTGCTGGTGTCGCTACTGCCCTGTGCCGCCAGTGCCTCCTGCTGCCGCTGCTAGTTTGAGTTTTGGTGATGGATGCCTACTGCATCGGCAGCAGCTGGAATTCCTTCATGCACATGCTTAGTTTTGCACAATGATGTGTGGCCTACTTTTTGTTGCAAAATGACTCTGGAATGCAAGAGTCAACCAAGTTTCTTTGCAACCACAATTGTGATGATATTTTGCATTGTTTTGGAATTTTAATGATTTGGTACCAGCTTTTAGCAAACCAAAAATGCACTCACTATGCTGTCCCTATGTTTCTTGCTGTTTGGCACTGGCATTTGCGTCTCAACTTGCAGGTGTCTCCACTTAAGTCTTATGCTGGAGAAGGCGGGTGTATGAATACCTCACTTTTCATGCTCGAGTCTTCAGATGTTGATTGGTGATTATGGGAAATTACGAAAGGTCTTGTAGTGTCATGGTTTCGTTCTTCTATTTGTTGATTTGTCAGGTTTGGAAGGGTTGGTGGCTGGAAAGACCATCAACACACCATGCCACCTATTCTAGAATGAAGGGCCGTGAAGAGGTAGTTCCCGAAGACCAAAGCGTCCGTGAAAGTTCTGAGAAGTGGCAAAGACACCATGCGGCTACAAACTGTTTTTACTTACCCCTCAAGACTTGAAAAGAGCACAAGGCAATTCTTAAGACCATGATGTGAAGGCAAAGGCAACTTGAACTGTAGATTCGAAGATGACTATGTGAAAGATGTGAAGCTATTGGATGCAATCAATGCCTCAAATTGCAGTGCCAAAATCATATCCCATAGGATCCATGTATGGTATATTTAATTACAATTTGGTTGATTTTTATGGCAAATGTAGGGATCCATATATCATACATGGATCCTATGGGTACATCGACGGCTGCATGTTTTTGGCCTGATCATCCTGTTACGGAGGGAAAGGAGAAGTTGCTTAGTACATGGTATACATTGATAGGTGATGTAATAGTACTCAACATACACATTACTGATTATATACCACTACTTGCAGTCTAGGATGCAATTTAGATTTGTTGTTTGTAGATGGACATTCCAAATACAGTACATATTTCATAACACATGCAATTCAAATAGGACACAAGTCATTCCACGTTACCATCAATAACATGAGCCAGCTTGGCGGTCTTGTTAAAATTCTGTGGGTCAATCTTGGCCTTGCGTGGCACGTTAAAACCCACCATGGTTGCGGTGGGTCCGGCGCCGATTTTGGGAACCATGAACTTTGGATCAGAAGGACAGGTGAAACTTCCAGAGGCACAAAGCTTCTTAAGCAGCTTTGTTGGTGCAGGAGCCGCAAGAGGTGCACTTGGGGCCATGGTAGATACAGCCCGTATCTATCAGAATGCCTTTCCAGAAGGTGACACAGAAACCATTCTTGGTGAGATTTTTCAGAACTTACCATCGTTGCGTGGACGTTGTCACATTGCCACCAAGGCTTCTCCGCAATGGTCACTTAGCAAGGCATCTGTCATTGAACAATGCAATACTTGTTTGGAGAAGTTGGGAGTTGACAGTATTGATTTGTTCTACTTACATGCCCCTGATATCAAAACCGACCTTGCTGACACCTTGGAAGGGATCGATATTTTACACAAAGAGGGTAAGATTAAGGAGTTTGGTTTGTCAAACTATCCTGCCTGGGCCGTGGTGGATATTTGGCACAGATGCAAGAACCGTGGCATGGTGCTGCCCACTGTCTACCAAGGATCTTATAATGTGCTCACCCGAGACATGGAGCGAGAAATTGTTCCTGTCGCACGCCATTTTGGCTTGCGGTTGTACATGTACAACCCATTGGCTGGTGGCTTGCTGTCTGGCCGCTATACTAAAATGGAGGATGTCACGGGTGCAACGACTGGGCGCTTTTCCACTGAGTTTGATCAAGCTTTTGGAAAGATGTTTAAGGCTGGCACTGAAATCTATAGAAAGCGTTACGCAAAAGAGCCAGTGTTCAAGGCTTTGGAACTTCTTCTCAAGGCATGTGGAGCGCTTTCAACTGAAAGCTCTGAGAGCCCACAGGAGGCAAAACTTGTTAGTGACAAGACGACGGATGTGGATGGACATCGTGTTCGGGTAGTGGTGACAGAGAGCTCCAGTGCACCACAGAAAGAGGCCATAAGCCTTGCTGAAGTGGCATTGCGATGGTTGATTCACCATAGTTATTTGAGGGAAGGAGATGGTATCATCATTGGAGTATCTAAACAAACACATCTTGTAGCTAACTTGGCTGCATGGAAGGCTGGACCTTTACCTGATTCAATTTTAGAAGCTTGTGAGGAAGCTTGGGAACTAAGTAGGCCGAGCTGCGAACCTTATTTCAGAGGTTATGGAGCTAAAGCCGGTGGCATCGAAGCATTTCTGGCATTGCAAGATGAGCCATCGAAAGATGAACCTGAAGAAAAGAAGAGAAAGCTTGGCAATTGAAACTCCAGCTAGATATGGATAGATGAGCTACTGGGACAAAAGCTAGATTTTGATAAATTTGTGGCATTGAGCTGCACCAGACCTTTTGTTCACAGCAGTTCTGCCTATTGACCGGAGGGTCAGACAGTTGAAATAAAGTTTTGGCTGCTGCGGCAAGAGATGTTGCTGCATGCTCATTCATTCACCTGGAATTTAACTGGGAGGGGCCATACAGAGAGATCCAAACACTGTAATTGATGATGTGTGAATTCAGTGAAAATTAGTATTGGTATGATCTTAAAAAATCTACAGTAGTATATTCCTTGGTATGATCATTCACTCTTAGCGGCACAAACACGACAGAAGTCTCTTGGATCATGTACTGGTGCTTTTGCAGGGCTTCCCAATTTTTCTTTGAGTGGGGTGGGGGGGTGATTCAAAGTTGGCGACATGCTTGCAGACACCTTTTGGCTCTTAAGACTCTTATGTGTTGAAATTGTGGCATCGGTGCAACGATGAAAGATCAGGAAGGAGTAGTGCAGGGGAGGTCCAGGTAGTGAAGACGTTATTCCTCAAATTTCCCAATTTTGTATTGGAATGATGGGACCTTAAACCGGAAACGGTACCTTGAATTAGACGGGCATGGACATGTTGCTTGAATTTTCATCAATTTTCTACCGACTTTATATAGTCGTGTTGATGCGAAGTTTGGTCGCTTGTTGCCACAAGATTCTCGAAGTTGAGTACTGGTATGCACTGTGGTGTTTGGAGATAACGGATTCCCCTCAAGAATTCCTTCTTATTAGCACTGATAGCACTGCCTTGTTCTTAGCAAATCTAATCTGCACCTCCAGGAACAATACCTCGACTGATGCAGCATTCTTGTGGCGGGGGACCCCGATTTGCTGCATCAATGCTACATCGATGTTGACCCTTCTGAAATCAGCTAAATCTTCATGAGAATGACAGAATCCATGGTGCCCATGTGATCGGTTTACAACGCTGCAGACTTCTCAAAGGTACCAGTGGCAAGCGTTTGTGTGAGCCAAAGTGTTCTCATGTCATGAAGCTTTCATGGCTGGTCCAGGCTGCTATCCAATTCTTTTGTGGAACAAATGCACTGATGATGCCAGAGGAGGCTGCCCAACAGACACGTGTTTTCATGTCAACTGCTTCAAGCAGTGTTTGGGGAACTGATGCCCAAGCAGTTCAAGGCTCTCTCGCCCTTTTGGCCAACACTTTAGTGAAGTACCAGGCAGTCGCTATTTACGCCAGCCCCGGCGATGTTGCCTACATGCGGAGCCAGCTGAACAGTTCTGTGGAAATCATAGAGTTTCAGGTGAGCAAAGGATTTGCTTGTCGTTTCAAAGTTTGGTTTGGTGGAGGAACAGTGATTGTACTGCCACATACTTCCACAAAGTATGTCAAACATTGTCAAACTATTACTATCAGCCATTCAGGGTTCTTTCCTCCAAATACCTTGCCAAAACCAGATGCGACTAGAAGCCACACTTCCAATGAATTTCTCCAAAGCCATTCTTTGCATGATAGACTTCTTCCTTGTCCTGTCTTAATTTGAAATTTGACTGCATTTTACAGCCTTACAGTACTTGCAACTTGTACTGCGTGTTACCTTTCCATTCAGGTGGATGACCTGTGGATGCGAGACACTAGTTGCATTTTTGCTTACACCGAATGCGACAACTACACCGATTGTGTTGAGATGTACGGGGAGCCTGTGAAGCATGCTTGGCCTTCTGCTGCCTTGTCTTGTGTGGATTTCAATTTCAACGGCTGGGGAAACAAACAGTCCCATGCCAATGACGCCAAAGTTGCAGCACATGTAGCTGGATGGAGTGGTGCTCCATATGTGAAGTCAACCTTAGTTATGGAAGGTGGTTCAGTGGAGGTAGATGGTGAGGGTACTGCCATCATCACTCGGAGTTCAGTTATCAATAGCAACCGCAACCCAGGATGGACGGAAGCCATGGTCGAAGCAGAGCTCTACCGCACCTTGGGAATTGAAAAAGTGATTTGGACAGAGGGAATCATCGGAAAGGACATTACTGATGCACACATCGATTTTTATGCACGTTTCACCTCCCCTGGTGTGGTTGTTGCAGCGCGGGAGATGGATGATAGCATCTATGACTATGCGGTCACCCGTCAAGTCATTGCTGACTTGCAGGCTGCTACTGATGCACGTGGCCGCACGCTGACTGTCCACATTTTGGACAATCCACAGACACTCCGGCCGGAGTGGAGCTCTGCAAATGCTGCAGGCTTTGCAGCTAGTTACATCAACTACTATGTGGGAAATAATGTGGTTGTTTCCCAGAATTTTGGAGATAGCACCACAGATTCGGCTGCATTAGCCAAGTTGCAGGAGCTTTACCCTGGTCGGACTGTTGAGAGCCTGAATGTGGACCCCATTGCTTTTGGAGGTGGTGGCATTCATTGCTCAACTCAGCAGCAGCCTGTAGGCACCCTTCCAACTACTTCCACAACTTCCTCAACTATGGGAAGTGGGGGCTTTAGTGGGGGCAGGACTGCAGTGTTTGCAACCGAGATTGCTGGCATGTTGTTGCTGATCTCCATCCTAGCAAGATGAGAGGAGGGCTACAAGATTCTACAAGGGTTCAAAGCAATCCATACTTTCTAGGACCCAGAGGAATTCACTTTGCGGCTTGGTCGGTTGCAATTTAAAGCCGGCAGCAAGGTCCTGTGTAGAGGGGCCTGTGACGTGATCATGTCGTGAAAAAGAAAAACCAAGAGAGAGAGAGAGAGAGTGATGATACTAGAAACATAAAAAATATGGAAAGCATAATAATCCATCGTGGGCAATCACAAGTTAAACTAAAACCTGCAGCCCAATTCATGGCCTAATGGAGTTGTTTTGAATCTCTTTGGACCTCTGAAGTCTTGGTCTCGGCATGCATGACGAGCCAACCATTGCATGAAATCACCAGACGTGTTGTCGCAAAGCGACGCATGAAATGAACCGCTGTGAAAGCTGGGCAAAAAAGCAGGAAGAACAGCGAAGAGGGCTACAGATGTCAACAAAGAATCGACAGGAAAGTTGTGGACTCAACTATGACAGCTATGACTACAGTAGTGGCTAGTGATTTGAATGAATTTGCCAAGCCAGCTGAAGCTGAATGCACTCACTACTTGCGGTGTGATCATTGGTGACTGCCCAGGCTGCACAAGCAGAGAATGAGGAGTGACAAAAGCATGTCCTTCACAGACAAGTCAGTTAAAGAGGCAGGACGAGTTTCAGATTAAAATGGGTGGGGTACAATGACCGAATGTACGGAGGGAATTTGTGAGCTATATCTATGGCTTGAATTGAGCATGCTGAGAGAATTTGTGAGCTAAATGCGTAGGGCTTGAGAACCCAGTACGTGATCAGTACATGATCCGATGTTGACCAAACATTCACATCGATACGTAGAAGTGTCATGAAGATAGTTGCGAGGGGGGAATCTCCCAGAAAGAAGCAGAACACAGTGGTAAATGTTCTTGCAGGCACGGCGCATGACTGCTTTGGTTCGCTGATCCTCTCGAGTGCTTGCCAGCGCGAATCTCATCAATCCGAATGCATTCAAACGCCACTGCCAGGAGGGTTCTATCATGGTTCATATTCCGATATTTTCATACATTTTCGATGTTTGCGTGCCAAGGCTACCAAATTCGGTTCAAACAGCTGCAAAGCTAAGATACCTTGAGGATAAAGAAGTATTAATGTATCAACATGTATATCAAGTAGAGCAAGGAAATGCTATGCCGTCGCCATATAGTACCTCTATGAACTTATGATCGTAAACAATCGCCACATCTTGGTCCTTTCGTCCCTCACTGATGTGTACTCCAGCCACGCAGCGGAAGGCAAAGAACGCCTGGAACGGCTGGTTGGACGAGCGTGACTTAGCCCCTGGCGAGGTCATCTCCAATTGGTTGAAGCGGCACACACAGAAAGGTTTTGCCTTGGCTGCTGAGTATGCCAAAGCTGGCTATGACAAGGCCTTGGAGCGTGCCGACCAAGCATGGTCTGCGCGATCCTTGTTGGACAGTGGCAGCCCTGCCAAAGAGGCCTTAGAGGTGAAGCAGCAATGCGACCGGGTGGTGGAAGCGGATGCCGCATTGTTGCAGATGTTGACCGAGCTGTCCATGCAATACAAGGAGGAGGCCAAATTTCCCAAAAATGCTGATGATGGCAAGGCAATCGCTTTTTGGGCCTCACGGTATGGACAAGCAGCAGAGATGCTGGCAAAACCGCCATCAACACCTCAAAGATCTGCTGTGGAACAAGATGCCATGACTTTGCAACAACTCAGGGATGCACAGTCGCGCATGGCCAACAAATTCATGGGCACCCCAGCTCTACCGTCACAAGGTGCCCCAGGTACGGCTGGTTATGTTGGAGCCGCATCTTCCAGGTCAAGTGTATCCAAAGCAAAAGCCGAGGAACGTGTAGACGAGTTGCTTCAGAAACTCTTTGAACTGCACGATTTGAAGGCAAATGGTGTTTTGGAGGAGGACGAACTCATCAAGATGAATGAGAAGGTGTCCTTGCTGCACTACGGCAAGGATAAGACTGACAAAAATGCCATCAGGGAGAAGTTCCGTGGCGTTTTTCGGGAACAGTTGGACGCGGAGGGGCGGCCAGTGCCGTTTAGTGTCTTCCGACGCTATATGCAGGGCTTGCTGGCTGGTGTGGATGCTGACCCTGACGCGCAAGTGATGATGGTGGAGCAGTTCATTGCTGAGGCCGAGACTGCGCGGCAAGCCTTTCGGATTCCATCGTTGGCAAGCGAGTCGGACCATCTCTTTCTGCCGGCGGGTCATCCTGCAGCTCCATCATCATCCACTCCTCCACCTCGAGGTCCGCCTACAACCTTAGCAGATCGTGTAGCCAAAGAGGGAGCCGCAAAGCAAGGTGGCAGCCTTCCAGTGGGCCGTCAACCCGAAAGCGGAGCTTTGGAAGATCAACCTGCGACCTTTGGCCCAGCCACTTCCAAGACCTCTGGTTCAACCACGTCCAGGGAGGTGGATGTGCCCTTTCAAAAAGGGGAACGCCTACAGGTTTGGAGTAACTCCAAGAACAGTTGGCGTGATGGTGAAGTTCTGGAGGCCTTCCCGGTGGCCTGCAAAGCAGAAGGATTTGCTGTACCTGCTGGGACAGTGAAGGTGTCTTTTGATGCTGGGACTGTCAAGTGGGTCATGCCTGGTCAAGCTACCACTTTGCTCCGAACGGTGCCTGGCAGCTGAACAAAGACAGAACACATGCTGCAGCAATGTGTGGTTGAAAAAAAAGGTGAACGCAGTGGAACTCCTGGTGATTCAAAGTGACCTTTTTGGGATGGTTAAGTGACCTTTGAAGGGATTAAGTGACCTCCAATTAGGGGATAAAAAGGTCACTTTGAATCACCTGTCTTATGATCCTTATGCATTTCACAGCTACTCCCACTGCAGCCTGCCACATTCCCGGCTGATTTGGCTCAAGGATCCAGCAGGCAAGGGAAACAGATCGAGTTATTTGGGGATAGGTCACAGCACCATGCAGAACGACGAGGCACGTGGAAATGCTCGACACGCAGACATGAACATATGTTGAAGGTTGCAGGTTTGAAGCAGTAGAAAGAATAGAATCAAGATGAATCAAGTGCTAGAATTGTGATTTTACACCAATTAATATGGTAAATATTAGATATTCCATTATTTGCAGGGTTTTATACACATCCAAAGGTGGTTGGCCTTGGGATTTCTGAACCATCAACAGTACAGTTTCCTTTTTGTCCAATCTGACAGCATTTCATGGCTGTCAGGGAAAAATTGTGGATCTCTATTTGCCCCGCAACTTGGCGATTTTGACATGTGGAACTCTCATAGTCAGCAATGATTGTCTCAGTATATGATGTTTACTGTATAATGTTAATATTAATTATTTGATGATTGATGATTGTAAGTTGCATCATTTTTTAAGTAATCATCGAAATGCCTCAGTGTTTTGAGCATGATCAACATGCCTTAAAGAGTTATAGTCATACTGTTGATCGAAAAGATCCTGCACCAGTTGAGGTTGGTAGTTTATCCCATTATTTACAAGGTTTTATGAGTTTTATACATCCAAACGGTGGTTGGCCTTGGGATTTCTTCCATCATCAACCGTAGTTTCTAGAGGAAATAGATGGCTCTCCAGAGATCAGCAGCGCAGCAGCGCCCAGGTAAGTGCTCTGCCACCAATCGCCTGATCCCAGCGAAGGAACATGGAGCTGTGCAACTGAATGTAGCACAGGTGAAGCAAGCAAGCAGCATAGATGGTGAATTAATGGATGGTGGTTTCAAATGCTAAGCCATTAGTTTCATTGGTTGTTAGTTGAACAGGGGGGTAAATGTCCATGTATTTCTGAATGAATTTCCGGAATACTGAAAAAACTTTGCTGGATTTTCCAGCATGGAATCCATGCTAGGTGGTGGAAAAGATTCACCCCGTGGGGGACCCATTTTGACTAGCATTTTCAGATGGGTTGAAACCACCAACTAGATATATCATTGTATGTACTTCATTATGCCCAATATGACAATATGTCCAAGTATATCAATATCTAAAACGCCAACTAGTTTTTTTTTCTGGGTTGCTCTTTCTTTTTGGTGGAAGACCAAAAAATCCCAAAGATACACTTCCGGTGTCATATTTTTGTGCTTTGTTTTTTAATGCTTTGGTGTCGTGTTTTTGATTGTGTTTCTCCACGTCTATCTCGCTTGCGTCATGTTTTTGGTTAGGGATTGGTCAAGGACATTTTTTTAATGTGTTGATCAAGACATTTCAAGCCGCATAAAACAATGGAGCGGGTTTCCGTACAGTAAGTCATGCATGCAGTGCAGTGTACATTGTGTTTACAGTAAAATACTGTTGATGGAAGAAATCCCAAACAAATCGTTGGGATGTAGAAAACCCTGTAAATAACGGAATTATTTACCATATCAACTGGTTAGCCGGATTTCAGCCATCAACAGTAGTTTTACTTCTGTAGTGTCTGGAAGTTTCAATAGATGCAGGTTGATGAGCAAGGCGCCTACGCCGGAGAGTTCTACACTTTCGCCTTAGCAGGCTTCATTCGCCAGCGTGGCGAGAGCGATGCATGTACCTTGGGGAAAATTGACAAGTCACCTAGATTCAGCCAAACAAGTTTCTGAGGAGTGTTCCTTGGTAAGAAAATAATGATCATATATGAATGGCAAAGGGAAAAGAATGGCAACCCTAATGGCAAAAAATTTACCTATGACTCATAAATGAGTGTGCCTTGAATGGCAAAGACGCGAAGGTTTTTTTTGCAACGATCCACATGTTCTCACCGTGCATCATTTGGTTCCCACTGGAGAGCCGAGCTCGCTGGACTGAGGCTTGAATCGGCTCCTGTACGCAACTTGTTCAAAAAAAATGGGAATGGGCGGTGAAGCTGGCAGCCCGATCTCAGCCATGGATCAACTGAGCTAAGGAGAAGGGTCTTTTGACGCAGCTTGGCTGCAAAGGATCCCATCCACCATGTGCCAGACTTCCCCGTTTGGCTAGGCTTTGTTTTTGTTGTTGACAGCTGTTGTTTGTTGTTTGCGGGAAGGATTGCTGTTTCCAACACTCCCGGCAAATGGCGGCAAAATCGATCAGTGTTTGACTGGTTTTCAAGGCACAAATACAATAGGATGGTTAAAAAAGTAAACTCAGTCACTTTGGGCCTACAGACATTCAGAACTCAGAACTCCTTGAAAACAGCGACAAGAGAAGATGTAATGAGTCAATCACTAATACCAGCTATCAAATCCGATCGCGCAGATCCAGGTGAGCTATTTTTTGAATATGTTTTAATGAAGAAGTCACGTTGACCCTGCACAAGCTGAAATTTCCGAAACATTCGTATTTACAGGATCCCTTAGGCACTCGTGCATCGTTTGTTACATTTATATATTATGTGCAGGCTCTTTGGCATAGCATGCGCTGCTATGCGCAGCCAATGGAAATTCAAAGTTGGCCTGGATGTTGCCCTTTTGCTTGCTTTCCACTTCGCTTGCATGTCGACCACTAAGGTTCTCCAAGTGAGCAGTCAGCTGAGCATTTCGTCCTTGCCTGCGATCAAAAAAAACCATGATCCGGGCACGGAAGGGAGATAGAGAATGACCCCCAAGATGCCCCAAGTGGGTTGGTGACAAACTCTAGACAGAAGCCACTGCGCTTTTGCATCCTCTTACCTTGGGCTCTGCAGAGAATGTTAATCGTCAGACATCGCATATTAGATCGACATTCGAATTCTCAAGGAGAAGTAAAATGGAAAAAGCATCAGAATAGGCGTAGGCATGAGAGACCAAGCAAACATGAAACAAGACCAAAAGTGTGCTGCCGGTCCAAGCAGCTTCAAAACCTAACCCTGACATCAAAACTCATTGATTCTTGGTTCCCATTGCATCCCAGTACGAGGTCCCCTTCTTTGGATTTGAGATATTTGAGTTTTCTTCGTTTTATCACATGCAGGCAATCGAAGGGTTTGACCAAGCACATGGAAAAAATACTCTAAAAACTTGAGATCAATTCTTGACAAAGAAGATCAAGAAAGTCTTGAATGTTGAGATGTGCCTTTTAAACACAACTTGGCGTGAAGTTGATCGATGCTGATGGCCAGCCATGGGATGTATTTTTGCAAAGCCACCCCCAAGTTGCTTGGCAACATCAACTTTGTAGTAACTTTGAAAGGAAAAGTCATTGATCAAACATGATATATATATATATATATACCTTGACCTTCAAGACCCTTGGGAATTCCCAAGGTCTATAGGAATACACGGTGTATTCGGTAAAAAACACGGTGCATTTGATTTTTCAGTGTTTTTCCACTCAATATTATATATTGGTAAGATGATCTATCATTTGATAAAGGGTTCAACTTTTTGGTCATGTTTTTCTAACCTTTGTCACATCAATGCTGGTATTCAGCTTTTATGTGTGAAATATTCCGTCGAGTCCCGACGGCTAGAAGCTTATACCAAAGGTCTCTAAGCCATAAATTTTTTTGGGTCTATATGATTTTACTTGTTTGCTGACTGACTTTTGGTATATACAAAATACATTATTAAATCGCCCACGTCCTTTTAAAAGCCAAGATCCGGATGCCAAATGCAGCTAAATGACCTTGCAAAAGATGGTTCGACCCCCGAAAACCGGAATACACGGGGTATTTAGGGGATACATAGTGTATTCCCAGAAAGTAGGAGAATACCCAGGGTATCCTCTCAAACCCGAGGAATTTGCAGGGTTTCGAAGCTGAATCCTCCAAGGGTCTGAAATTTGAGTCCCGAAATACCACCAAAAACAGACCTGAAATTTCTGAAATTTGACACCCTTGGAGGGTCTAGGTATATATGTTGAAATCAGTGCAACATGCCCTCAGGTTCAGTCAGTGTGAAGGTTTTTTTGTTGCTATGGGACTGACAGGCACGCCCTTGTTGTAGTTGAATTTGCGACTTTCAAACGGCAGTGACACGTCGGAGTATAAAGACAACCAATTGGGGTTGAGTGTTTTATGACTGTTGGCTCCATTGACCAGAAACTTGAGGTGATCCTAATGCTACCTTGCAGAACCTTGGGAAAAAGATTCAGCATGAAGACCGGTGATTGATGTTTGGTGGGTCCCTTTGCATTTTCCGATTCTGTTGCTGAATCAAAAGGCACACTGCCAGTGAATTCTAGCGTCCAAGTGACAAGTCACGCTTCGACAAGCAGTGAAGTATTATAAGAACACATGTTTGTTTGCATTGGCATGTCATTTTTGTGATCGGTACAAGGCCGTTGTATAGTAGTTCACGCGTTGTCAATGTGGTTGTGCTTGGTTTGCCTCCTCTTTGATGTATGCAGCAGTGCATTCCTTTCAATTCAGACTTGTTTGACTTTGATTGAGCTAGACTCCTAGGGTGCTGTTTGGTTTAGCAGGTCAAAGTTTGATGTTGCAAGGGACGGTGCTTGGACATGCTGTTGCAGCACATTTACTTAACTCTATGAAACTGACATGCCTGTAGTATCACATAGTATCACCTGTAGTATAGACATGTAATTTACTAGACTTGGATGCTTTTTTGAAGTCAGGCTCTTGCCTTGCGAAAAGAATGCGCGCAAGGCGGCGCTACGTGGTGTATTGACAAAGGAGGATGAACTGCAGGAGCAACAGTTTGGTGCTGGGAGTAGGGCATTTTGGATCACACGAAAACTGCAGCTGCAAGGATGGCTTTGAGCCAAAGAAAACCATCATGGAAGGCGCTCCAGCAGTACTGAAGAGAGCAGCTTTGGGTTACCTGGTTTTGAAAATCTCAACAACAAATGCCTCGGTGGGTCCCGGCCGATTGCTTGTTTGCATCCTTTTTGCCGTTCCCACATTTTCAACCTTGACTTGATGTTGTACCACACATCTGAGTGTGTGCTTGACCATTGTTCGTGGCATGGCAGAGTTTTTTGCCTGAGTCTGTGTGTAGGATCAAGAAATTGAAGGGGAGTCAGTGCAATGAGGTTGCGTATGCAGAAAAGGCTTGAAACCAGAAAGTCCGAGTCAAGATGACTTCTGCGTTTTTCACACCGGTCTTGCCACGTTGGCACCTTGGCTGAAATGTCCAAACAGGTCCAAGGGAAGCAAGGAGCAACCAATGCGACTTTCCAAAGTTCGGAGCGAACTGGAAAGGTCTTTTGTTTTTGTATCTTTTTGCTACGTGTTTTGCATTCTCGCTGCATTTTTTGCCGTTTCAAAATTGAGTTTGCGGGGAGTTTTTGATGAGACGCTTCAATCAGGTGGTTGTTGAGGTACCGTCGTACGGCTGTGATAGCGTTTCGGGTTCAAGGGGGGGTTTTGCATTGGTCCTCCCTGCTTGCGCCGGTGATTGCCATGAACCGGTTTGTGGTGGTGTTGCTGTTCATGATCGCCGCAGGCTGGGTGGCCGTGGTGCAATTCCAATGCAATACGGCCCAGCGTACGAAAGCTGCAAAGGTGATTTCTCAGGGGCCTCTGGTGCATGAGGCCCAATCTAGTGATGGCATGCCCTTGCAGCTGCGAAGCTCGGACGAGGTCAAAGACAAATACTTCAAATCCTGCGACGGTGGCAACGCGCCTGCCAAGTATTTCTTGCAACATTTGAAAGCGGATTTTTACAACCTTGAAAACAAGCGCAGGGATGGACTTGACGTCTTTCTGTCCAAATTTGGCTCGCATTGGCCGCAGGAGGGATTGGTCATGTTAGACATTGGTGCTGGGTGCTATGCAAATGGCTCCGATTCTGTACTAGCAATCAAGTTTGCCAAGCAGTTTGGTTGTTTCAAGAACCGCTTCATTGCTTTTGAGCCACAGGTTGATATTCTTCCCCAGACGTTGGAATGCATTAAGAAGGCGTTGTTTCCTGACCGATTGTGCGTGGTGTTGGAGAATGCCGCATTTTCTAACACCACACAACTGCTTAAACTGGCTGGAAGCGAAAACATTGCATCTTTGGCACCTCATCTTGCTGACACCGCTCAGCAGCAGCTAAAGCAGAAACAGAAGCACAAGGACTACAAGATTTGGAAGGCCAATAAGCGGTATACCAAGACAGTTGATGTTATAGCATGGGACTTGACAACTTACTCCCGTCTCCACAACATTGATGCTTGCCTATAGCCTGGACAACATGGCCGAGCAGACATCACCAATTTTTTCTAGGAAAGCCTTTTACACATGGCCAGGAATATTGTTTTTTCCATGCCATGTATTTTATAGTTCACGGATGTTCAGGGGAGGGTACTAAATGGTTCGCAAGGGCTGAACTTTTGGAGATGGGAATTTGGAATTCCCCCAAAAATGAACCTTTTTTCAAAAGGCTAACTCAGCAGCCCAGGATTTTATCGATCTTTTGAAGATTGACACGGAGGGTCACGATTTTGCTGTGATTCAAGGTGCATTGGCAATGCTCCAGGCCAAGAGAATCATGGCCGTGGTCATGGAAGTGAGCGACAAGATGAATTCCGATTTTTGGAGCGCGAGCTATGGAGACCACAAGGCAGTCTTCCATGAGACGTCAAAGATTTCTGAGCCCAATGTGAAGTCGGTGGCAAAGTACATGCTGAACTTGGGCTACTATGGTTTCTGGCTTGGCACGAAGCGGTTGATCCCGCTGTCAGGTTTGTGCTGGCATGACAGCATGGAAATTTGTGGGAATCCACATGGGCTGCTAGGCAGCGGCATTTGCTGGTTTGATATCATCTTCATTCAAAATACAGGCTATGGAACCACCATCATTGATGCAATTCAGGCAGATTCTCTTGCAGCTTCAGCTTCTTCCGAAGCTCCTTCCAAGGCTCCTTCCAAAACTGGCAGGGGTGTGTCCCTCGTTTCGAGCAATGCAACACTTCCAACAATGTCCACCATGCTGGCGCTGCGATCAAACATGTCACTTTCGATTCCAAGCGGTCTGTCGAACGAGCCGGACTATGCCCAAGCTTGTCAACGCGAGGCATGGGCAACGCTGCTTTCTTCAGGTGTCAATGCAGATTGGGATATAGCTAAGACCTACTTACTGGCAACACTGGTGCTCAGGGACAGTGTGCGGAAGTTTGCAACTCAGATGTTTATACGGACCCATTGCTTCAAGAACCCGGTTTTTCTTCAATTTCCAGGAAAACCGGAAAAACCCTGTGGGTTTCATCCGCACAGAACCCGTATTTAAAGCCGTACACAGCCTGTATTTTGCCCGTACAAAACCATACAAAATCCATATATAAAATATGGGTTTTGGAGAATCCGGTTCTTCTTCCAAAACCCCAGTGTTTTTCACTGGGCCTACTTTTTTGAGGTTCTTGAAGCTCTAGGGATGTCTTTTTTGGTGACATTTGTTGTTTTTCTGCCATCAGTACCTGTCAAGATCCGATCTTTGGCAATGAATTAGAATTCACCATTCGGCTGTCCCTTGAGCGAATGAAACTTCACCAAATCCTCCAAGGAAATATGTCGCCCTGGTCGGAAGTTCTTTGTGGTGCACAACCTCAAATCCTCAGATACAGTGACTTGATCAAATCATGAACTGTAGGCCTCACGTGGTTTGCTTTTTTTGGTAGAATGCAGCTGCATTTCTGCGCCTATGAAATGTTGTCACTTCCAGAAAGAATGAACATGAGGTAAATCGGCCTCATGGTTGTAACAGGTTCGCCTCCAACCCATACTTAAATCAACAACAGCGTAACGTTCACTGAAGTCGCTCACATGAAAAGTGGGGTGGGGTGTGGTGGGGAGTGCGAACGTTCAATGAAGTTCCTCGCGTGGAAAGTGGAGTGGGTCCGATTCCTGCAATTCAGTTTCTTTGCCGGTTTCCATCAAGCCACATCTTCCCATATTTGCACAAATTGTATCAAATTTTGGCGAGCCGCGTTTCAAAAACACTTTCCGAAGCACGTGAACCACAGTTTCCGAACCAACTGCCAAGGGAGTTTCCAAACCAAGTTCGTTTCTGGACTGAATATGGAGGTTGAGGTTGAAGATGTAATTAGGAAGATGTTCAGATTCTATGATTCGAATTCCATATTGAAATTCTGGGGTGTATTCCTTTTCATTCTGTCCTTCCATCCATGGCCGGAAGGATGAAGGCAAACCAGAACAATGGGCAGTGGCACAACTGCAAAAGCATGGTTTCCAGGATCTGCCGTTGTCCATGGAAGTGCCCTACCGAAATGAAAAACGCCCCGAACTTGCAGTTGGCTGGTTGAAATTGGCTCTCTTCAATCTTACTTATTTGGATCGAAACCTGGCAGAGTGCTGGAAGAAACTTTTTTGTCTTCGATTGTTTTTCACTTGAAAGGAGAGAGAGAGAGAGAGAGAGAGAGAGAGAGAGACAGAGAGTCTATACGACGCAGTGACATGCGCATGTTGGGACGAGGAAATCTACATCGCATTTTTCCGGAATCCAACCTGACAAGATAGACACAGTTGACAAAGATGTATTTCACAGGTGGGGAGGCGTTGTGGTGCCCTTAGAGATATTTCAACCCCATTCCCTACAGGCATTGTGTGCCTTGATGGCGACATGCTTGCGCTTGGACCGTTGGATCGAGCTTTATTTCCCCGAGGGCCAATGATGGGAAGACCATCGCTGATCACCAGCAGCATCCCGAACCCAAACTCACGACGCGCCTTGAACATTGGCGTCATGTCCATTGGGCCATCTTCTCAAGTTTTTCACAAGATCATGGCAGAGCTTCATTCTTTTGACAATCGCACAGACAGGCCCGATAATCAGGACCAGAGTTGGGTTGATATGTTCTTTCGCAAGTGGGGGGACTTCGGAGGTGTGTACGAGGAAACTGGCTTTTGTGTCAATAGCTCTGACTATAGGGCAGCGGGCCTCTATTCTTCGAAAGGCCCAAGGTGGTGTTTCCATTTGCCCGAATACAATGCTTATGTTGGAAGCATTTTTTTGAGTAAATTGCTTGCTCGTACTAGTCCGAAGTTACTGCATTGGTCGGGCTGGCCAAAACCTTGGTGCATAAAGGAAGCACACAGGAGTGTGTTTGACAAGATGTGGTGGGCTGCAGCACGGGATACATTGCGCGGCACGTTGGGTGGAAATTACAATGGTCCCCTTCATGCCAGTTGCAGCGATTTCAGATCAGATTTGAAAAGGAAACCAAAAAAACGAGACAAAATGGTGAAGGAACGCATCAGCTTGAACCGTTTGTGGGCAGCAGCAAGACAGCCCCCTCGCAAATGATGAGCAGATGGACTGGGTCAAAGCAGCCCGGACATCTTACAAAATCAAAAGGCAGGAGACAACGAGGCAACGTGAGACAAAAGTGTTCGACCCAACCTGCCAAGGTCCGCCGCAATGCTGGACCATTCAGATGTGAAAAAACTCAGCTTACATGAAAACATCTTCTGTTTGTCCACAAACATTGTCTGTGATAGGATGCTGCTATGCTTTCGGTACCGCCTCATGTAAATCCATTTCAGATGTCACTTCTTGATGGTTTTGCTTTTCGCAAGGTCGGTGTCTTTGATGGCCATGGTCCCTTTGGCCATGAAATTGCGAACTTTGTGCAGGAAAGCCTTCCTCGGGATTTTCTGCAATCTCAGAGCTTTCAGCAAAATGACGTGGAAAAGGCATTGAAGGAGGCTTTCCTGGAAACGCAGAAGAAATGTAAGGTCCCTAGTTGCTTTCAAAAATGAACAGTCGGCACATTCCATTGATTAGATGAGTGAACTAGGAGCAATCACAACAGATGCTATGCTTTGAAGGCGGACATGGTGCCGCAATCTAAGGTCTTGAAAGAGGTGAGCAGGAGGAGGGTGACTTTGATTGTTCTTTGAGTGGCACCACTGCCACCATGGCATTTGTCAAGAAGAATGTTTTGTGGCTTGTCTTGCTATGGGTTTTGACTGTCGGACTCTTGTTTTGATGAGATTAAATTCATGGTGGGGTGAGTGGTGTCGAGTCTGTCAAGCATACCAGCCCTCAGCGTCAAAACTTCCAATGGGACCACTCATTTGATTATTAGGCAAGTCAATATAAAGATCGTTGCATCATCAAAGACTCTTTGTGTGGACATACATGTGAAACGTGTATATGTATGTGTTTGTGTGGATGTGGTGAGTTTAGATTTGTTGCGTTTTGTTGGAGTTGTCAGTTTTACCTTTTGGCAATCGTCAGGTACGTTGCTAATGTTGGCGACTCCACTGGAATTCTGGCAAAGAAGACCGGCAACACACGAAAGGCATATGGCTGGGAGCAGATCACCCGACTTCATCGACTGTCTGATGAAGATGAGAGGCGCTCAAAAATGTTGTTTTGCATCCCACACCGATCAGAAAAGACCCTGTTGAAACGCTGAAGTCTTCATGCCAAGGATAAAGGGCATGAGCAGTTATCGTATGGTTGGCCACAAGGACACCCATCAGACCTATCATAGACCTATCATTTCTTTAATTTTTTTGGGGTGAACATTTGCATGCTTATGATAGTGCCATGTATCCATGCCTTTCTGAACTTGGTCGGCAGTTGATTCGTTGTCGTTTTTTCCCATACATTGATTCATTGATTCTCACTCACCAATTGGCCTATTTGATTGGAATTCAGCATGATTTGTTACAAGACCATTTTCAAGACCCCATATCATGTAGGCAACGTGTGGAAGATGCAGGCGGTCAGGTGCAGCTCAGCTCAAACATTTTACGTCGCAAGTTCATGTAGCTGTACGTACATGTTGAAGATTTGCAAAATTGTGCAGAATGTACATTTGATTTGATGACGTATAAATTCTCGAGTTGATTGAATTGTCCCAAAAAGTTTGTTTCATGCTGTTTCCATGGGGTCACTTTTCGGCGTCCTAAGGTTTTTTTGTCTAACTGCTTACAATCAGACAACAATTTGGATTTAGAATGATTGGGGTCATCATTTTTTTAATACGATTCACAAGATGAATGAATGATGCGTTGTAAGATGAAGGAAAACACCCAGGGAATTATTGAGCTCAGGAAGCGCCTTGATGGAGATCTTCCACAGAGGCTGTTCCTCAAGGACAAACTATATCCAGGCTGTTTCCTTGCACTCATTTGTGAGGCAGCATTTTAGACTCCACGAATCTATATATATATATATCTATATCAGTCAATCTATGTCTAAACGCATTCCACACATGCCGGGTTCTGGCAAGGTCTGATCAACTCACGATCCTTGGGCGATACCATCGGACAAAGCTGTGGCGTTATTTGTGATGCCGATGTGAAGCGCATTGAATTCAGGCACAGCTTTGCTTGTTCACAGTGAAGAGATTTGCTTTCTGTTTTAAACTAGCATTTTAGAAACATAGTACCGTACATCCACTATGAGAGTGTTAATGCATGTTAATGCCATATTAATATATTTTGACTTTGATGATCTTTCATGCTTTTACATGTTTTTGTTTTTACTATTTTTTCACTACTGTTTTCCTGGATTGCTTGAGAAGTGTTCGATATGCCCAGAGCTACCCTTGTTGGATGGAGTGAATGTGCCAGGGATAAGGATCAGTTCATGCTTCTTTGCTCGGACGGAGCCACTGGGCGTGCACAAGCACATGGATTGGTCATATGACTCACCAGCGACTGGGGCACCGAGGTTTGGGAGTTCTTCATGGATGTGCAAGAAGCCGTTGACTTGGTTGCTCCTTTCGGAAAGGCCAAGGCGCAAGAAGCGGCCGAGGCGCAAGGATTGGCTTTGAAGAATACCACATAAAGTCACACACATCTTACAGACACATCCCCACAAAGCTGCTTAGCAAGGCTTCCTTGCTGGTAAGAAATTGTTTATTTACATTGCTGCTGCTGATGTTTCCCTTCTTTTGCTGCTTGTTCTACTGCTTTTGCTACTGCCTCTTTTCAATCACTTGCTCATTTCATGTCCACTAGCACCAAACCCTCAGAAACAATGTCGGGACACACGTAAAGAAATTCAGCCACGTCGTTTCACGGATGCAATAGGTTTAGTCCGTTGCTCACGACTTGTCGAGGGTCGACGCAGCCCTTCCCTTTGGTAGTGTCCCTGCACCCTACTCCCTACAAGTAGCACTATTGTAGATAATACTACCACCACCGCTTCTACTACTTACTGTTCTCGAAGTCTTGGTGTAGCCCCAATATCATCCACATCAATCCAGACTCTGGGCCCGAAACCTGGCAAACGCAAAAAGATCGCATCTTCTTCTGTATTAGCAATGGTACCTGTGATATAATTTGTAACATTAAAAGTTTCCCCTTTACATATTTAATTTCACATAGAGACATAGATCGATGCATGCACCATCGCTGTACTACTTCTCGCCAATTGATGTTAATGGTGCGATTCTGATCTTTGATGGTCTTGATCTGTTTGATTTGCAGTGGTGGACACCGGCCGTTCACAGGCTTTGGCAAAGGAAGCATGGAAACGCTGGATCCAGGAGGAAGGGAGTCTTGACGGCAACTTTCACACAGATCAACTTCAAAACTCTCTCAATTTGATCAGCTGATGAATGGATTATTCTAAGTCAAGTTCTTTCAAGAAGATGGGTGTTTCCACAAAAATGGTGGTACCCCCAAATCATACAATTTATATAATAGGGTTTTCCATTATAAACCATCCATTTTGGGGTACCACCATTATCAGATTACAAAAAGCAATTTGTAGACCAGCTCCTGTCCTGGCAAATTTTTGCAGACTGAGGAACGTGGTCGATGACATCACAGTCATAGTGTGTTGGCTTTGATTCCTGTTTTCCATGTCCTTTTTTGTAAGATTACTTTCAAGTTTCAAGTATGCAAGTAGAGAATGTAGAGATAAACTTTTGGAAAAGGCCATTGCCGAATTCGAATTCGTGCAAAAGCCCACAGATTTCAGGCATTGAAATCTAGCTTTGGGCATTGTGGCGTGAAGTCTGTGTGTTTTCCGCAAGCAGTAAAACCTAATAGCTTCATTTACATACTTTCCACTTGTACACTGCATTTGTGTTGGCTGAAGCCAGCAGTTGAAAGTTTAAAAACAGTTCTTTTTTTGGTTGGCACAAAAAAAGCACAGCCTTCAGCCATCCTACCAATGTAACACTATACGGTCTTCTTGAGAGCTCTCCAAGTGAACAGCGTTTGGGATGAGTATCTTCAGTAAATGAACCATGTGTCACCCGTGTCTTGCTCTGCCCTTCGCAGGAATTCGTGTTTTTTCGCTATAGACTGGAGCCAATGAGTCACCATGTTGAATGTGATTAAGTAAGACCTGCTTCTCTTGAGCTTAACTCAGATGGAAATAGGTAACTAAAAATTACAAATTCCTGCATTCATTTGCAAGAGTGAATTTTTATAGAGTCCCACAGGATTGACCCTATTTGCCACTTTCTGCAAGCATGAAACATGCAACAGCGCCTGTTCGTTTCTTCGTTTGACCAGAGGGATCAAAATCCGCAGGCATTCAAAAGTTGTGTTCCTGACACATCCGCGTCGTTGAGACTACCAGCTTCAAAGCATCAACATATCAACATGGACCAAGATGTAGCCTTCTGATAGCTTCCTGCTTGTGGAAATGTCAAGAAAGCATTCCCAGGTCACGGCAAAAGCTGCTTCCGGCAACTGACAGGGAGATTGAGGAGGACACTGGTTATCACCGAGTTGGATCCATGGAACATCCAGACTACAGTGAGCCTTGTTTGCGTGGGCCCTGTTTGAAGACCTTGGGTTATAGCCTTCAGCACATACCTCCAGATGAACTAGGACTAGGCTTTCGAGAAGTACTTACTGTGAGACTAGCACCAAGACTATGCCAAGAGTGAGAGTGATGTTTTATCAGGTGTAGATTCATGCGACCTTGCAGCTCAAATTTGTAGAGCTTTGCAGGAACAAATGCGGCTGACTTGCAAATTTATGATCGCTTATGCCTCATTTCTGTGCAATTATTTGGCTCAGATCAAAAAGACTTAGCTACTGAAAGAAACACAGAAGAAAAGCTGCAAAGGGTGCTCATCTGAAGTGGCAGCACTGAGGATCAGGAAGCCCGACTTTACACTTCATGCCAATATATGCCAATTTTTGAAGAATGCGGAAAGATGTTCCTCATACATCAGGTCAGCAAAGTAGATAGAAAGTTAAAAGGTTTTATAAGATTAGCATAGATTTGCTACGTTGTTTGAATGTGAAGAAGTTAGCAGATGGGTTTTGGACTTGGATTGCCAGAATCGGATGAATCTGTGCCCATGTCAAACATGCAAGCATCAAACCTTGTGCCACGGCTATGTTGTGTTTTTATTCAGCATCACTAGGCCCTAGTAAGATCATGTAAGAACTAAGAAACGGCCAGAAGCGGCCAGCATTTTGACAAACTGCTTCACGTTGCGTGTGTAGCCCCTGGTGACTGTTGTCCTTCTCACGGCAGTTCTTTCAGGATCTTGGTGGCAGGGAATTTTCATGGAAATTCGACTTCTCAGGGTGGAAACCTTTGCCGCAAAGTGGTTGTCAACCATCCATTGGTGTATATAAACTATATTACTAATTTGATCTAAGTTGATTGATGTTCTCATGAGTTTGCTATGAGCAATGGGTTTTGTCTTGATGTTGCCCCACCCCACACTATAAGAACTTTTGCTGACAATTCTTGCCCTGACTTGAAGATGGAGTTTGCAAATGGCGATGTTCCTCCATGACAACAGTTCCCAAATGTGATACAACGCCTTCAAAATCCAAATTTCACATCTGCAGGGACATGCATTCTTCCATGATTCATGATCTTAACAAAATCTCAATATGTGTATATATAATTATATATATACATTACAAAATATACATAGTCACATTTTCCTGAGGATGCCTGAGGATGAGGTAGTCAGAGATCTGAAGAAACAGCTGATTCGACAAGGGTCTGAGCAGGCCAGGAGCCTAGATTTGCTGTTTCGCTTTGTGCGATGCCGATTGTTGAGCAGAACAGTGCCACGAAAAAAATTCAAGCAAACACCAGTAGAATACAAAACAACACTTCAAAACAATACTAATTAGGTTATGGGAACCCATAACCTTCATTTTTAAGGGTTATATATAACCCATATTTGGGGGCCTAAAACCTTAACTTCATTTTTCCATGGGTTGTTGGGGGTCCAAAGGTTACCAAAGAAGTCGTGCGCGTGTTTGGGACAGGCTAAAAGCTTCATTCGTACGACGAGCCCGGATGAGAATCTTGACGGAATGCCTCGGGTGAGTAGCCATCCATCGATGCAAAACTCTCGCCTCCTCTTTCCGGAGACGATGCCGGCTGATTCGACATCCGCAGATTGTGTATCCATGGTTCGACACAAATACAAGCAATTTGTAGAAATTGTACCTGCCATGGTACTCATGGCAGGTAATACCTTGGGAACCTGCATTTAAAAATCGATTTGTGAAATCACAAATGTCATCTGAAATTGGTGAGATGAATCCTGATTCCCAGAACTTGCTTGCCAACGACTTACCTGGAGTCCTAGTCGTCCTCCAGGAGCTAGGTCGTGCTGGTGATTTGGCACAACCTGGAGGATTTCGGCGCCACCACTTGTTGCAGCGGAAACCAAGTTTGGAAGCTCAAACCTTGTGCCTTGGCTTGGCGTGTTTGATGGTTCTAATGACTTTTCTAATGACTTAAAAGCACTCGCAATAGCTAATTATGGACCCTAAAGATTGAATCATCCATGTAGTTTGGGTTGATGTTTCTCCAAGGGAGCATTTTCAGGTTCCATGTTCGTGTTCACCTGTCTTGAGTATTGATGCAGGTGATACACTATGCTAGCTCATTTTTGGGCTGATGTTGGTCAGATTGGGCCAACACACTCGAGCACATACTAATGATAAGAATGAATGTTCATGATATGATAACATTTTGATAAGATTATATAGAATATAAAAGGTAATAGATAATAAATAGTTATTTGCATACTTTAGCGGTGTGTCTTGGACAACACTCCCTCACTAACTTTGTTTCACGGTTTGCGAATCTCATGAAACTAAGGTTAAATCGATTGCTGGACCCGCGTGTTCAGAGATATTTTCAGCAAGAACTGAAGAAAAACAAAGCACAAGATGAACTTGAAGCCTCTGATCTTGGTGGATCTTCCAACTTTGACACCGTCTTGCTCATATTGCAACTTCAACTGTAGTGCCAAGTCCTTGTTCTTTGAACTTCTCTGTGTAATTTTTAATTTGAATAGAATTTGTATGTATCATATCATCCCATGTGAACTATATTTCTTCATACTTATTGTATCTTATTGTATCTTATCGTAATTACAGCATACTGTGATCATCAACATACTATTTTACAACACTACGTATTACTATATCCATCATGGCACCTTCACGTCGGCCCAAAGTGGATATATAATGCCAGTACCAAGGAAGTCAACAATCGGTGGCACGCTGATCATCATTCCAGGAGCTTTCTCACAAACCGGGCTGCTCGTGGCACCGCTGCTTTTGCTCCTAGTCGGTGGCGCAGAGATTTATTGCAACTTGAAATTTTGAAAACTCCCTGGTGTTCACCGTATTCAATTGGTGCCGCCGAATTGAAACGACATGAACAATGAACTCACAGCATCCCCGCTCTGAGGTATGGTCCTTCTGGTTCGCTGTGTGCGATGTTGCAGGACAGGGTTGTTGATGATGATCATCATTCTGCTGCTAAATTTTGATCATTCATCGATGATGAGAATGATGATGACCACGACGACCACGATGACAATGATGACGATGATGACGATGATGACGATGATGATGATGATGATGATGATGATGATGATGATGATGATGATGATGCCTTTCATGCAACTGGCCAACGGTTGCACAAAGGAGCTTACATGATGTTTTCCTTGCGCTCTCACCACCTGCAGGGCTTGCCAACAGATATTGATAGGAATTTGAGCAATTCCAAGGCGAAACCAAAACCTTGCTATGATTCGAAGCAGTTCAGGAGCGGCTCAAGTAGCAGCTATGGCGAGATAGCGCGCAAAGCTGTTGGAGAGGTTGGTAGCTTTGCCGTTGAAGCTTCAGTACCTTGGTATACATTGCTGCTCAGTGTTCGAAGTGCTTGATCGCAAGTGTCGACTTTGCAGTTTCGTCATATTAGATATATTAGTTGAGATTACGAGTACGGTATAATTACATTGAATACTGACTACTGTATATTGATCACTAAGACTATTAGATTTAGCAGTGCAGAATATCTCATGGTTGGCCTTTCTGACCCTCAGGTGTTCCTTTCGCAGGCTGGTTTTGTTTGTGCAGAGATGCTCTATGTGGCGAAGAATTGTGTCCAACCACTGCAGGCCTTCACTGGATATGCAGGGCAACGGATGACAGTGGAATTCGGTCATCCTTGGGAAGGTTGTTTAGAGATGTGTGGAGGCTTTGTCGAAGGTATGAATGGCAGCAGCCCTCCAGAAACTGAGTTTTGTATAGTCAAAGTGCCTGAGTGCAGAATTCCGTACAGCAATTTGGCGAGTAGCCTTTCACAATTGTCAAACACAGTGTCCCTATCACATGTCATTGCAGGATCCAGGGAATGCATACGGAGCACATATCGCTTATTCACATTCAGAGGGTGATTCAATTGGTTTGTTGGTTTGTCTATATTTTTGAGGCTATTTACATCTATTTACATAGATTTATTGGTCCCTTGAGCGACCAGTCTGTGCAGCTTATGTATGAGAGAGAAGTCAGAATGGGAAGCTGGGCTTAACATGTGAACAAAAGATTGCAAATGGCATGGGAAGTGAAACTCTAAACTGATAATTGTAATGAGATATCTATATACAGTATATATATATATATACATTATACCTGATAGATATGAAATAAGAAGGGAACATCATCGGTACCTATAGTGTCTTGTGGTGCATGATGACTTGGTGAGGCAATGGGTTTCCAATCTTGGTGGATATCAGAGTCCAGCATCATTCTGCTGCAGCTCTTGGTCAGACCCCGGGCAGATGCAGGGATGGAGACGAGCATGATAATCATGATAACATGGATGGCAGACAGATACATTATCGCTGATGCGGCACGTGAAATCACGTGAACATTTTGGTAATTCACATGTTTGTTCACTTATTCTATGTTTTTGTAATCAGATTTCTTTATCCATGTTCACAAGATGTTGCATGCAAACCTGATTCACTGATGATGCCGGCCAGTATTCCTAGCTCTTCACCGTCAAAGTTTCAAGCTCGATGTGAAATTTTGCTACAATTGCTTTAGCTGGTTGTTTACATATGAAGGGATCATGAAATCATGCAACTGACATCAGGGTTTTCAAGCCGGATTCCACGCAAAAAAGAGTGACTAGAAAGATGATCAGAATAGTTATTAGAATTATCTTAGTCCATCACATTTTGTTGCACCAGGTGGTCATCCCAATGTCATGGATTCGACAACTGAAATATTTTCAGGCAGCCGGGCCCCTTTTTTTTTGGCAGGATTGGAGTCAGATTGAGTGATGATTCCCTTCGCGGGATCTGGGAAAAGCCCCAAAGCCCAGCATTTTTTAACAGCTGAAAGAGTCCCATGCTGTTGCAGACAACCGTAGAATCCATTGAAGCTACATGAGCACTCACATGTATTGAAGCAATGCAAATAATATACACTTCACTTATGCTATCCGTTGTAGCCTTCACAAATGAACACACTTGACACATTGCATGTTCGGAACACTTTGACTTGCGCAGACAACCAACCAAATCGCTTGATTTTTGCTGGCAGGTCATCTCGAATCATGCATGGTTCCACTAAAGCACAATTAGAATCAATTGTTAATGAACGACTCCCAAAGCACAACCAGTGTTGAATATCCCTCACAAAGCTACTCACATGCTTATAGGCTCGGCATGTCACACTGGCTTTGGGAGGCTTTTTGGCGTGGTTAAACGGTTAAACTACAACGTGCCAACTTTGATGGTTTCCAACACTGCCTCAATGATGGGACTGTACTGCTAATCATTCGTGCAAGTTGATGAAATATGAGCGTAAACGGGCGAGAGAAGATGTGGTGCTACTGTAAATGGCAAATACACTCACAAGTGGTGGAACGTAAACTTTACAATGGAACATGGTGTCATTTCCATGTCAAAATGACAACCCTCCCTGAAACTAACAGTTCGCCCCCTGAAAATGGATGGTTGGAATAATTTCTCGTTTCCTTTGTGGGGCCCGGCCTATTTTCAGGTGCGAACTGTCTGTTAGTTTCAGGGAGGGGCTTCTCCACTCAAATTGGGAGGTTTCCAACCTCATTGCCAACGTGACCGTGGCATTTGCGCTTGCGGTTCTATTGACTTACTCCTTAGTTGGCTTGGCTGATACCGGACCAGGAGAAGGGATTCAACTTGCAGGTGGGAGGGATCAATCTGCCAACAAAATCTGCCACATATCGGCTTTGAAACGTTTTGAAAGTCTTGAAATTTTGTGAGGCGTTGAATCTTTGATGTTTTAAAATGAACTTGCAATGTATCTAATGATTTGAAAGGTTTCCCAAGGACATCTTTTTGCTGACATGATGGGACCTGTATGTCAGGTCCCAACTGGATGGTTTTTGCTGGAACTGTCGCATTCTCCTTTGAATGCATCAATTTTGTCATCCCAATGTACGACGCCCATGACAACAAGGAAACCTTTACCCCAATTCTGGCGCTTCGGGGCGAATGGCAAGGTATTTTCTTATGTGTGCGGAAGGTTTAAAGGTGTCGCATTGATTCACCTTGATCCACATGAATATCTGTAAAATTATCGTATTGTTTGTGTGTTCTTGTGACTGGAGTGTTGTTCATTTTGTTTAGTTTCTGTATTTGCTCGGCTTTGCATAGTTTCAAGCCAGACTTGAGTGAGGTGCTGACACTGCTTGGTGTTTGTGCCCTCTTCATTGTTTTTGGTGCTGTCAACTATGCGTACTACGGTGCAAAAACTCAATCAGTGATCACTTTGAACCTGCCACACCAGTCCCAAGTGAGCCACTTCCTGCCACTTGCCTTTGCGTTGGCTTCACTCTTCAATGTACCTTTATTTCTTCTCCCAGCAGCTCTTCAATTGGAGGCAAGCTGTGCGTTTGTCAATGTTGACTCTTGTGTGAATTGTTGAGATTTGGTGAGTACATGAGGTCAGCATGGCATGAAATCCCAAACCCCTGGTTGAAAACTTTGCTGTGCAAAAGCATTGGAGGCGCACTTCAAAGGATCAGACGATACCTGGAAGATCAATGCCCTAAGGGCAACCTTGATATGTGGCTGTGCGATCATATCTCTCATTGGAAAGGACAGCATCGATGCGTTTATCGCTTTGATACTGGATCTTGCAACAGTATCAGTATGAGCTTCTAGTTTTTTTCTTTTGTACTATTCCGCTGTTTTGAGAATTTCAATCATCATTTGTGCCATTTTTTTGTTGCTTTGATTACTTCCTTCCCTGGAAGTCAAGCCGGCCATTAAAATGATAGTCCCTTGGAATTGCTGATGGAAATAAATCCCTACTAAAACAACGGTCTTTTCGGAAAGGCCATTGAATTTTCAATGGCTTTTCGACCCCCCAGGGTGTTGATGGATTAAAAGCTCCCACTTTGAACACTAAAAGCTGCACCTTTTTTTTTCAAATCGCCATTCAAAGCCCATGTGATTTTTCTAGCAATTTGCATCCCAGGATCGGATCGTTTTGCTGCGTTCCACTGGCTTTTATTTTCCCAGTGCTTTGTCATTTAAGATTGTGCCAACCTCGCGGAATGAATCTTTTGCTAAATCTTGCAGTTCTTCTGTTGGGCATGGCACTTTTTGTATATACAAGCCTATCCGCTTTGATGCAATTTGGCGTCCGGTAGCGCTTTTCAGAATGCAGAAATTTGAAGAATTCGTTGCCTCGCAGGTGTCATCATGCACACCTGACTTTAGAGTCTTAACCTACAGAGGCCATACTCTTTCTAAGCTTCACTTGCCCGCTGCAAGATTTCATCAAAATCCTTACGCAAGGATTGTGTGAACAGTTAAACTCGATGTTGTAGTAGCGGTGTTGCTTGCAAAGGGCCATTGCCTATTGCAGTCATGGCTGAGGTTGCCGTACTGCTAAATCAATGTTTGGTCTCCTTCATAGCTTTACATGGGCAATTGCAATTGCAATGATGCCCATGTAGCATGCTAACATTGGTCAACAATGGGTCAACACATGAAGAGCGGAGAAAAGGCTTGTTGCTGCTACTGCTGATCGAAAGAGTCCCTTGATGATGATATATGATATATATATATATATACCTGGAACTTCCGGTTGTGCGAAATCATCGCTCGAAGTTGAAACAACACTTTTTTTTGCTGTTTGGTATATTTTTTGCTCTTTTCCAAAAATAACGCCGTTTCATGTTTGGGGTTTTGGCTGCTAGGGAATGCCTGCCAACCTGATTTATTTTTACGCTTTTTGGACGGAAAATTACGCTATTTGGACGGGAAATTACGCCGTTTCAAATTTTTGTCAGCACCGTTATGGGAGGTCCAAGTGCCCCAAAACGGCCCAAAACCAAAAAACGCTCGGAGGCAGAAAAAAATGCAAGTTCCCCAAAAAAACAATAATTTCTGAAAAAGCAAAAATTTAACATCATTTGGAAGATCTAGGTATATATACGTATATACAGGGATAGTCACCGGAAGTTGGTCAAAAGAAATGTCTAGTCAACCTACCCCCCCTAGCGGCCTAGCGTATCCACCTGCAAAAATAAGGCCTTATTAAGGGCTTATTAACCATTGGTTTCCCTTGGTAAGGCCTTATTAAATAATTGTTTCTGAGGGAGGGGCAGGTTAACCAGTCATAAAAAAATATAAAAAAGAGGTCCTGAAACATGCTGGTTTGACTGATTTTGCGTTGAAATCAGCTCTGTTTGTTGATTTCCTTCTGTGCTTGGCACACGCAACCACAAGCTCGTTCCATACAGACACAGAGCCAAAGAATCTCGCTACAGCTGCAGAGGTACTGCTGCTTGACTTTTGGCTGCGCTTTTGCGCGCTTTATCGTCCCGATCCATTGTGCTCATTTTTCAGACCTGGAAGATTGACGTGAGGACACCCTGATTTTGAGAACTGCAGTGCATCCCATTAACATTCGAATATTCATTACATTGAGTTTGCTGTGCTTGCTGTAATTCATGAATGTGATGCACCCCATCACAGCCCATCACTATGTAGTGGGAGAATCTATCACTATCAGGGCATCTTGACTTTGTTGCCCGGTCACCGGCTCAAGCAATTCCTAGTGAAGTGATCCAGAAGGACAGCAAGGCCATCTTGTCATGAGTCATGTGGGTTGGTTTCTTAGGATCATATCAAGATTTTCAAATGTTGCCACTGTCACCTTTCATCCTTTTTTTTGCGGCGAAAAAAGGGCATTTTGTTTGGTCTCATTGAATGTTCCACCGATTGTCCTTTGTTTTTTTTAGGATGAGCTTGCTTGATGTGTTGGCATTTTTTGTAGCTATGTGACGCGAAAAACCGAATGGCTCAATGTTGGACCTGTGGAGGTTGAAAAACTCGGATGCTGCGGCATCTTTGGCGCAACGAAAGCGAAATGCTGATGTCCGTAGCCTTCTCAGAGGCTGAAAATTTTATCGAAGAGGAAGAGAGAGTAACACATAATTACACATAGATGACAACGTGGCAGATCTAGTGCAAATGCAGTTTTTTTCTGTAAACCACAATAAGGGCATCAATCTGTTGGTTTCCAGGTTATTCAACTCATTCACCCGCAAACTGTTCCACCTGCAGAAGCTCCAACAGGAATCCCTGTTGTTGCTTAGGAAGGGGAGGAGGCAGGCCACAGCCTCAGGAGCTTGCAGGCCAGTACCCCAGTACATAGCATGTACAGTGTACATCCAACATGGAATAAACGGCGAACATTTCTATACCACACTCTATATCTAGGTGGTGGTTTCAAATATTTTTTATGTTCACCCCTATTTGGGGAATCCGGGAAGATTCCCATTTTGACTAATATTTTTCAAAGGGGTTGAAACCACCAACTAGATATTACACTACTTACACTTTTCCTGAAGATGTGTGCAAGATGAAAGGACATAGCGCCGTTGTTTGGTTCCAGTTGAATGTAGGAATTTGATGTATCGCAAATAAAATCCTGGGAGTACTGTAAGGGTTCTGGAATCATCTTGAGATTTCCGGACTCAGCTAGGAACTTACATCCGCAAAAAGTTAGATAGCTAACTATTGAAGACGTTATTCATGATCATTATGTAGATTGTGTGGCCAGGAATCTCAGGCATTCAAGAGTTATGTGGCCAGGTATGGTAAAGTTAACCCTGACACTCTCGGCCAGGATACAGACCAACAGCCATCAAATAGGAACAGGCGAAGTGCTGGGGGGGAGGCGGAGCGGGGAGCTATGGCATTGACTTTCCTCACTGCAAATTTCTTGTGAGACCCTTGGCAAGTCAGTTGCCAGGTGCCTTAATTTGCACCTCGGTCATGTGACTTCCTGTAGCCTTGAATGTTGAGGGGGAAAAAACCGGTATAGATTCATAGATTCAAATTTGTGTGATTTCTGTTGCTTGGCAGTTGGCCTTTGGTGCTTGCATTCACCAGCTTTTTGCTGGTCTTCAGCCTGTCTGTGGCACTCCCAGACGGTCCCTGCAGAACACAAGGAGAGAGACAGCAACATATCATGACTCCTGGGTAAACACCCTGTTCCCTAACCCAAAAGAGGCCAGCAAACTTGCTGAGAACGGCGGTGTTTTGCGACACATGTGTTTGGGGGGATTTGAAACTGTTTGTAGACAGACGTTATCTAAGATTGTCAATCCCATCAATGCATAAGCTTGGCAAATCTGTCTTCAACCTGGTCGTATGCAGTGGTGACTTACCAATCAACCAAGGTGTTTGCAACTGGAAAACATGGCGACGGCCATGCTCAGGTGCAGTTGTCTGACCTCAGCATCCTGTGTATCTACACTTGGCGTGAGCAACGAGTTTAAGCTGTGCCCGGTAGCTTCACAAGTCTCCAATATATGCCCATAGATGCTACAATGATAACATCATAGGCAAGAGGAGTAATAGATTTAATAGAGTAATAATGAGTGAACATCCTTTGCAAAGATGCTACGAATATGGAGATTGCATCATTGTCTCATATTTTGGGAGCTTCAGATTCCAGGCAACAAAGAGCTATGGAAGCTATGGTGACTACAGAAGTTTAAAAGGCCTGACCTTTCTTGCAGATGGCACCTTGAGCATCCACATGGAAATGGCACCTTGAGCATCCATGAGGCAAAGCCATGGATCAGCTCCAGGATTTCGTCCTTCATGGCACTATTCCAGGACCCAAAACATGAGATTTCATGAGATATATGACATGATTAGCATTCTAAGAGGGAGAGAGAGGGCAAAGCAGCAAGCAATTCCAAGAAAAGTAGGCAGCAATGTCGTGAATCGTGATGGATTATGAACTTGATTTGTATGTTCACCTTGCAGCATCCAACAAACACGGAACATGCCGGTCAGGAGAGTGCGAAGGTTGCCATGGGCCAGAGCCCCGGATTTGCGTTGCAGTCCCTGCTCTAGGGACGGCTTGAAAAAACAGGCAAGTTGTGAAGAGCACTGTGCATTTCAACATGGAGGGGCAAAATATGTATACACAATGAATATTATAATAATCAAGGATTAATGCATAATAAAATAGTACGTAATACTAATAATAATATTAATAATAATAAAAGTAGCTTGTTATAAACAAATACATGATGCGTTTTGCTACTTCAAGCCCGAGGCCCAAACAGACAAAGAGCATTTGCAGCAAGGGTGCGGAAGCCGAGGAAAAAGACATTAAAAAACAGACAGGTTTTAGACATGTTTGGCTCACACATTGCATTTATAGAATGTACATGTCATACATTTTCTATCATTTTCATATCATGCTATTGGAATCCTTTTTGCAAATCTCTATTTACTCTGTTTTCCGCAGCCACTTTGCCATCCATCCATTCCTTATTCCTCGTTTTGCTGTCCCTCATTCTGTTTGTGGTACTGACTGACTGCGCAAACCTAGCCAGCATGTGGCTCCGAAAGAGGTATAAATTACAAATTGCGGCTCTTCGTAATATTATTCTTGAGTAATTTTATCACAATATCCAAGTTCTTCAAGTGCTTCTAGATGCCTGTCGCAAACTTATCAGCTTCCCTAGTCGTACCAAAAGTTCATATTGTCCAATGGGCTGAAGACCAAGGCCCAAGCACCACTCGACGACTGGAGGAGCGCAAGCAGGGTTCGATGTTTTGTTAAGCTCGATGCGAAAAACATGAAACGCAGATGACCAGCCAGTCTGCAACAGCTTCCCATAATAGTGCATGTGCTGGACTTGAAATGACTTGAACTATTTGGGCTGCAGTGATGAGGAAGGGTTGCAGTGAACCATTTGAAACAGACAAGACGACATGGGGATTACTGCAAGACAGAAGAGAAGATCGCAGATTGCATCACTAAATCACACTCCCTGCTAGTCATTTCAAGCTGCTATATGAAGTGTAATCATATAGAATCATACTACAGTGCTAAGGCAGAAATAAAAGCGCTTCCAAGTGCTCCCTCCAGCAAGTAAGAGCAGGCAGACAGTCTGCAGACATAGTATGGGTATGATTTGAAAACACCAGCATCATCAGCGGGATTTCATTGTTACAGCAACAGCAGCAGCTTCATTTTAGAGCTTTGCCTTCCTCTGCACACCATGTCTATGGCTGCTCTTCTGCTTTTGCTTTAACCGTGATCACGAGTTCTGAAGATCATGGACCAGACTGAATGGCCTGTGGAGGATGCTCCAAGTTATGAGCGTCAAGCACAGGACCATGTGTTCCAGGGCAGAATTGATGCAGCAGCCGACTGTTACGAAAAAGCCCTGCGCATACGCTTGAAATCTGGGGATAAGCCATCACAGCTGGTGCATGCTGCTGAAGTGCTGGCCAGAGCAAGCAATCATGCCTGCAAAGATGCATCTGTCCCCAAGGCTGGCGAACGTCAACTGCAACGCACACTTGGATTGCTTTATGATGTTCGAGATTCTGGGTGTGCGGGTGCCGTACTGCTTTCCTGCATCAATCTGACCTTGGCAAACTTAGCCGCGCTACATACGCGCGCTGGTCGGCACACCACTGCCTTGAGATATCTCAGAGAGGCTGAGGCCTTAGGTGCGCCCCCAGCAGAGGCGGCAGCAACTCACCTCAGCCTTTGTGCCCTTTTGTCCCAGTTGGGTCGTCACAAAGAAGCCGAACATCATGCTGCTGAGGCAGTCGCCTTAGGAGAAGCTGACATCTTGGAGCTATCTTCACACCGTTCAGAGGGTGTGACTCCAGCATTGTTGAGGGAAAAGGCATCAGCTTTAGCAGTTGCCTATAATAACCGGGCAGTGCAGCGAGAATATCTTGGTGGTGAGGATTGTTTGGCTCTATATGAGAAGGCAGTGGTCCTTGCTGAGGGACATATGGAGAAGGAGAATCCGCTGTTGATCCGGCTACAAGAGTCTCATCGCAATGCCTTGCAGATCTCAGTAGGGAGAAAGTCACATCGGCGGCCATCCTCTGCCGTCAACGTTCGGTCGGCGCCACGCCGGGATGCTGAGGTGAAAAGGCCCGTTTCTGCAGTGGAGTCACGGAGAGCTTCTTCAGCTTCTTCACGTGCCAAGCCAAACCTTGACCAAGAACTGCTGCGCTTGCTTCGTCCTGAGGAACAACACGTGCTGGCAGCACGACATAAGGCCAGAGAGGGCGCAGATGACAATCCTGAAGTTCCTTTGTCTGCTCCCACCTTGCCTCGCCACATGCGCGTGGCTTTGGAGCAGCAAAGGGAAGGTGCTCGTTGTCATCAGGCAGTAGGGACCTGGGTTGAAGATGGACATGGGCGAGATTGCGCAGGGATCTCTGGAACTTCTGGGACCTCTGACATGTCAAGTCGGCGTCGCGAAACAGGTGACCCACGGCTCCAACATGCTCTACATTTTGCAGGGTGTGAAGCAGCTCGCCGAATCCAGCAAGCCTACCGGAAGCATCTTTGGTTTTTGAAGGTACGGCGTGAAGCGCGGCAAGCACGGAAGAAAGCTGCTGATGCGCAGCGCCCGACACCTGAAACACCAAGCATTGAGTCTATTCAGCCTCGACCGCGGCTTCAATCACTGCATGAAGTTTCACGAGACTCGCTACCTCAGAGGGTCTCAAACTTCAGGGCAGTCTCGACAGAAACTCAAAGTGAAAAGATTGAAAAGGATGAAATCTTGAAACATTCCTTGCACCATTCAGCTCCCTCAGATGCGCTTCCGCGACCCCGTGCTATGGAACTAACTAACGGCTTGCCGCAGAGAACTCTTCCAAGTCTTGGATCAAATCCTGGCAGCTTGGCATTAGGAAGCTGCACCAAGGTGGCAGAAATGCAACCCAAGGAGATTCAAGACAAGGCAGGTAAGACTCCGAAAACGTTTTTTCCATGATGGTTTTATATGTTCCTTAGTGTGTTTGGTGGACCCGCAAAGTTTGGCAGGACATGATCTTTGATACTAAATACTAAGCATGATTATATACATATTTGATTCATATTACTGTATGTAGCTTATATCCGGCTATTTCCAAAAATCATGCAGTAATAGTAATGGGTTCCAGAATAACAATATATATACAGATTGACATTTGATTTTGATTCAGATATGTCCATTTTCCTCAAAGACAAACGTATGATGAAATTCAGATCCCACATGTTACATCATGTTACCACTTCTTTGCACCAATGTTCGCCCTTATATCCAGCTCCAACGACCTGCAAGGCTGGCAGCAAGCTCCTGGAGAGGCAGCAAGCAGCAGCGACAATTCAGGCTTCCTGGGCTCGTTTTCGTCAACTGAAGCGGCAAAACATGGCAATGTGGATGCAAGCCATGGTAAGATATCGCCTTCAGAGGCAAGAATTTCTTGAACAAGTCCATGCTACCAAACAGATCCAAAGAAAGTGGCGAATCCACAGTGCCAATCAAAGGGCACATCAGCACGTGAAAGACCAGGCAGATCTTGCAGTCCAACAAGAGCCTGAAGAAGAAGAGATGCCTGCAACACAGACGCTTGAGCATCAAGAGGAGAAAAGGAATGAGGTGAATGAAGCGTGTCAAGTGCAGGAAGAACTTCCAGTCCAACAAGAGCCCGAAGAACAAGAGATGCCTGCCACACAGACGCTTGATGCCCTAGAGGAGGAAAAGCAGGAAAAGCACGATGTCAATGAAGCGTGTCAAGTGCAGGAAGAACTTTCAGTCCGACATGAGCCCGAAGAACAAGAGATGCCTGCCACACAGACGCTTGATGCCCAAGAGGAGGAAAAGCAGCAAAAGCATGAGGCGAATGAAGCGTGTCAAGTGCAGGAAGAACTTCCAGTCCAACAAGAGCCTGAAGAACAAGAGATGCCGCTTGATGCCCCAGAGGAGAAAAAGAAGGAAAAGCATGAGGTCAATGAAGCGTGTGAAGGGCAGGAAGGCATTCCAGTCCAACAAGGGCCCGAAGAACAAGAGGTGCCTACGCTCGAACTGCAGCAGGAACAGCAGAATGAAGGCTGTCAAGTGCAGGAGGAACTTGCAGGGGAACAAGACCCTGGAGAGGAGCTTGAGAGTGCCGAGAGTGAGCATCAGAAACAGCACGGGCAGCGGCAGCAGCAGGCAGCAGCCATAATTCAGGCTTCCTGGACTCGCGCTCGTCGACGCAATATGCTGAGCATGGCAGTGTGGATGCAAGCCATGTTGAGATGTCGGTTGCAACAGCAACTTTTCTTGCAGCACTGCCATGCGCCTCGCACCTTGCAAAAGGCTGCCGTTTCTGTTGCAGACGATGAAGGGGTGGAAGTAGACTGCATCAGCAATGACAGTCGTGACACTACAGCCTCCGAAGAGGAAAGCAAAGTTTTTAAACCAAAATGTGATGCATGGGCTTGTGCACAGTGCGGTCTAGTGAACGAGGTGAGCCCGGACATTTGCGTACTGTGTGAAGGGCCTAAGCCATTGAGACGCTCTAGCCTAGCCCAAAGAGCAAGGCAGAGGAGGGCCCGATGAGCCGATGCTGTCGAAGGTCGCTTCCCTGTACAGTTCGATGCCAACCCACTGCGACAGCCGAGGGTAGGACAAAGCTTGACCCTGCATGGAGTTGGACCCAGAATTCAAGTTATCCTGCCAACATCAACTCTTGATGGCTGAAACGCCGGCTCCAAGATATCGAAAAGAAAGACTGCTTACCGATTTTTTCGACATTCTTTGCTTTTGTGGCCCATTCATGATATAGCTTCACAGCATCTCCCTTTTGTTTTGTTTTTGGTTGTGGATTGGAGGTTTTGTTTTGTTGGGTACCCTCCATCAGAACTTTTCTGCCACCCGGCGCAGGCACCAAATAACTTGGCCAGCACAATGGGACAACTTCAGGACAAAGTGCTTGGGGTTTCTTTTTTGAAGCAGCTGGAATGCTGGTGTAATGTTGTGAGATACCATCCTTTGAATACAGTGTCTGTTATTCTGAACCTGGAACACCTGAATCGAATGAATTTGAAGTATAAGAAGATGGAACAACTTGTATCTTGTATAGTCGCGAAACCATTGTTTGTGCTGAATCAGACGGCTCACCGCGTTGTGGCCACGTGTTTCATGTTGCGACCTTGCGTAGATTTTGTGTAGACATCGGGTCAGATAAAGCAAGCATGTGCAATGTGCATGAGGACTTTTTGAATGGCAAGCCAGCCACGGACTTGGGAACTGTTCCGCACAGCCTCCAGAAACGAACGCACTTCACGGATTTTGATGCAATGCCATGTGACAATGTTTGTGTGCAGATGGGGTACACTGGGTACACTTTGTGAGCATTTGTGAATGACTCTTGGAAGCCGCCAACATGGAACAATGAAGCTAAGTGCAGATGTTCAGATGACCTACTCTGTTTGATATGAGGTTTTCTCTTGACATTAAAATACGAGAGGGATCGAAGTCCATCTCATAGAATGAGGTCAAAGGTCAATGCCCGGAAGCTGAACCCGTCTTGGCGAAGCTTGGTCGTTGAGTGTTGTGGGTTGTGGTCTTGCCAAAGTTGGTATACAGTCACAGTAATGCAGCAATTGGAATCAGAACGCAACGAAGCAAAACACTGTAACTGTAACTACCTGACTCCCCAACAAATTTGGTGTGTAGGAAGAAGTCTAAACATGATTAGATAGAATGTTTTTTGCATTGCGAGGTACTTGTAGATGGGCACCATCACCAGTGTGTCTTACATCCACCTTAAGCAATCCCTCCAGACATGCTTTAGCTTAGACACTGCTTGCCTGCAAGCTGGGGGAGAAACGTGAAAGTTTTGAAAGCACAAGCACAGCATAGCAGAATTTCTTCAAAAGTAAAAGCTTGGGATGTGAAATAAGAATGTCAGAAAGATTCACAACGTCACGGGCTGCACTTCATTGTTTACTCAACTCTATTATATATTGTTACCCACAGGCGCCTTCGTTTGCCCAAGGTCCCACAATTTAGGGATTGGTTTGGGGTTTTATGGTTCCAGTGCACCTTCAAACACATACCGCCCTCCACGTTTAGGGTTTCAAATTTAGGGATTGGTTTGGGGGTTCATGGTTCCACTGCACCCTTGAAAGCACGCTAATTGGAGACCACACTTAGGGTTTTTAATTTAGGGATTGCATGGTTATTCATCTACGCCGGTTACCACCAAGCCTATTTTCGGAGCCGGGGCAAACGAAGGAGGCTGGCCGTATTGGTACATGTACTGTACGTACTTGGGACTGCCGCCAATCCAGGGGTCAAGGATACATCAGTGCACCAGACTTTTCTGCCTTCATGTCAAAGTCAGGGTCCTTAGCCGCTAATGCAGCCTTTTCCCAGCGAAGAATTGTAAGGATTGCGATGCCTGTGAATCTGAAAGAAGCGAATGGGCTTTCAGAACTCTTCTTGCCCATGCTCATCAGGCCCGGATGTTGCATGCTTGAAAATTGCTGAAATATTACAGGTTGAAATGCGCGATTCCTGTGAATTGAATTCATTAAGCTGCAGGAATCCCAGGTGGTTTTCTGATTTCACCTGGCAGGGCAGCAAGGAGTTCTGTGAGCACTATGATGCAGGTACCTGACCAGGCAGGGAAGGTCGGAGATTGCTGGAGATAAGACAATTCTGACGTGCGTTTTCTTGAGAGGTGCATGGTACACTTCTGTTTTTTTTCGATCTTTTTAGCCACATGTATTTGCATGTTGTTGCTTTAGAACGTGTGACATTATTACATCTCTTTGATCCGCCAGGTGATCTCCGTCACATTGTCGCATCCAGTAGAGACGCGACTTTTGTCTATGCAGGACGGGAATCTCCATGAGTCCAAAAATTCACTTCCATGGTAGGCCATGCCTCGAATCTGGGGAAAGCTTTAGATGTTCTTGCCGCACCAGTTGCACTCCAGTGTGGGATGATTTCAGATGATTCTTCCTTGTGAACAGTCGTAGACGGGATGAGTTCATGCTGTAGGACTGTAGGCATGTCGCAGGTACCAGGGCAAATAGTAATGATGCCATTTTGACTGCCAGCACTTGCAAGTTGCGGGAAGTGCGGGCCGCTTCTGGCAAGTTTGGAAGGAGACGGTTGAACAGGCTGAAAAAGGTTCCAAGTTCAACATTGTCGCAGAGGCTAGCTGATGCGTTTTGGTATGGTGTGCAGATGAATGGAAACACCTCACAGGGGCAGTATCGTCAATATGTCATCTCCCAGGGCAGCCAGGAGTAGAATGACTTGAACTTGGTGTTACGTGTTGGTATGTGTTAGCATTTGAGCAGCTGGTCGTCTCATGATGAAGCCAGGAAGATTCCCAATCTAAACTTTGCCAGGTGTCGTCTCCACCGCAGGAAGCAATGCAAGCAGCCATGGGTGAGGTGCTTATTGAGCCCTGGTGTTTGGATGCACGTGGTGTTACAGCCGTAGCCCAAAATCGATCATTCCAATGATGCCTCTCCCGACTGACGGATTGCTGGGAAGTCTTTGTCCTTGCCGGCAGCTCTGAGGAAGTCAGTTTCTTGAGGATTTCCAGGAGGAGGCTTGTCCCTGAAAAGTATTCTAAAGTTTCAATTTGTTTCAATGGGTTTGTCGTTTTCAAATCAGATTCCTCAGTCAGAATAAGCGAACCATAACAAACCCATTATAACACCTGTCATATTCTCCGCGACGACCGTGCAAAACACATCAAAACACAGGTCTCTGCCGCGCTGATTCGGGAGGGTGCTGAGGCAGGTACAGGTGCAACAGGGATGAGCTGGGACGAGTTCAGCGGCAGCAGGTGCTAACAAATTAGTGACTAAGTGTCGCACAATCACTCTTGGGTTCTTGTCATATTTCAATATATTTCATGCACTTTTCCTTCAAAGCAGCATGCAATGATAACATGATTGCACTGTTTCTTTTCGGTTCACAACCTCAACAATGGGAACCGTAGGGAACCATTTCTCACTTCTCTTCAAGTCTGACATTGTGCGTTGCCTATGAAGAAGCGCCTCTTGCGCGTTAAACCCTGTAAACAGGAAGTTGTTGATCTGTTGATCCTTCTAGAATCTGGAAGGAGCATGTATCAAACCTTTACCGTTTTGTTATATGTTTGGTTATACAGTATGTTTTGCAGGTTTGCTACCTCTTTCTGGCTTTGACAGGAAACTTTCACCAGATTGCTCAGTTTGACACTCCAGTGCTTGAAGAGAAGAGCAGTTTGGACGTGGAGGCAGGGTACGCTAAGCCGGTAAGCTGCTTGGACGCTGAGCCACTCACCCCAATGAGTTCAGCAGGTGTTACTGTAGAGATGAACCCCTGTATGCCCAAAATACCCTTGACCAAAATTGAGCATTGGGATGTTATATGGGCTGATGAAATGTCTCCAAGTACTGCTGTTGACCATACAGTGATTCATTCGGTTTCTGCCAGGGCTTCAAGAGCGAAGGCTTTGGCACGGTATGTGAGACATACAGGCACTTCAAGTTTATCGATTTTGCGGTGCAGGTAAGGTGAAAACTGTTTGATATACCATCCTTGCCATCATAGACTGCGCTTTGACCAAGGACTGACTGAACCCTCAGATGTTTCCTTGAGCCCGAACAGGTACCACCATAAAGTAACCATAGATTTTTGACTTTATTGAAATTTGTGAACATGGTTTAGCATTTTGGGCCAAAACAACACAAGGTTTTGATTTCAAGGGATTCCTCGACCGGGTGGCGTGATTTCAGCCGCCCTTTAGGTGTCATGATTTTTCGTTGAGGGTCAACTTTGGAGACACCCCAACTGGTCTCCTTATCGGTTTCTACTTGTTGTCTTACTGTTGCTGGCCCAGATGATTTTTTTTTTTGAGAGTCAAATTTGTCTCCGGTGATCATTTGGTTGGTGTTGAGTTTGACCAAACTCCGTGACTCATTGTGGATGAGTTTTTTTCTATTTCGCTTGGCCAATGTGCTGTTTCGTGTTTTTTCCAACATGCCCTGTACCAGGGGATCATCGTATGACGCCCCAAACTTGAGTACAGTACTTCAATCATATAATCATGATTGATGTTTTAAAGATGTTTGGACAAAGAGCCAGTTTGCATCAGTTTATGTTATGAAGATAGATGTTGGTTCGAAGGATACAGCGTTTTAGTTTGCACAGTGGCAAGTTGTATTAATGTGTATTAAAATCACGGTATTAATTACTGTAAATGTTGTGAATACAAGTGGGATGTACAAGTTGGAGCTTACTAGAAATTGGGATGTTGGACATTCTTGGGCCATGCTTTCGTAAATCAAACTCGACGTATCATGCGATAAAGAGGTATTCCGTAATCATCTATGGGATGCGCGCGCATCTCAAGATGTGTCGAGTATGTACAAAGTAGGAGAATTCCAACTATTGCTAGTGAAAATTAGTGAAAGATATCCCCCCCGCTACCGCTTGCACAAGTTAAGAAAGGTATACATGCCGAACCTGGTGCCACAACACCCAAATTGTATCAGGAATCAGCCTAGGTTTCTTGTTTCTACCTTGGCACCTTGGAGGTCCCATTCGATTTTTCACCCTTCGAAAATGTTGAAAATGTTTGCGGGAGGCAAAAGCAGCTACAGCCTGGAGAAGTTGAGGCGGAAGAGACCGAGAGTGGGCTGAAGATGTTGGAATGCAGAAAAACTTGTTGATGCAAATACAATATGCTGTATGATTTTGTGAGACGAATGTGCGAGAGTTGTTGCATTATATTTAATATAATAATAAATGTTGGCATAGCATGGTTTTAGGGTGGTTTTGAGATTTCTCCTTTTGGTGTGTGTGTGTGTGTGTATTGTTTTTGCTTGAGGAGAAGCAAGTGGGGTCGGTCAGGGCATGTGCTCAAGCATGCGCTGGCAGCAAAGGTGCGCAAGGGTTCCGGAGGGTTTCAACAGCATTTGCAGGTCATTCGCAGCAAAAACTTGATAGTACCAAGGAGCCCCCATCCCAATTAGGCCAATTTTTTAGTTTAATAGCAATTAATGAAGAGCTATTGTGAAGTTAAGGCCAACTCTTACACCCCAGTTTCAAAGTGCTGCAAAAGCAGGCCAGATTCATGATCTCTGATGCAGGCTGCCAAGGCTTCCAGTTTGGGCATGCTCAGAAAACATGCAAGTTGTGGAAAACCGGCGTTTGCAGAAGCCAGGCCAGACCCGAGAAGTCAAAACAGAGAGATCTTCGCAAAACTTCAAACCTTGAGACCCAGTCCATCCGACCATCGAATTTCTATCTTCAAAGTTTCATGTGGTGTAGGAGCTTTCCTTGAAGACCCAGACTCTCAAAGCCGCTTCTTTTCTAGACCACTCATGGATTTCAAAAAACCCGTGCCATGCATTTCGCAGCTCTTCATTCAAATGCCTCCTGAATGTGTTATCCCAATGAGTTGCGCTGACTTCGAGCTCTGGTTGCAAAAGGACTGAGACAACTGAGCTAAGTCTTCGTCAGAATTCAAGTGAGCTCCTGTACCAATTTGACCATTTGGCATCATTTACCAGCCATGCTTTTTCTAGCCAAGAGGCGGAATGGCAGTGCTTGGGAGGAAACTGCAGAATCAACTTTGCGGAAGCAGAAGCAGAAAAGGACAAGTTACGACAGCCCTCATGTTAGTTCAGATGTCTCCAGTGCTTGGCATTCATGGGATGAGTCCTGGGAGTCCAATCTTTGGGAGCCATGGGAGAATCAGTGGGGATGGCAGAAGGATGACTGGACCTGGCAAGATGCTGAGCCCAAAGGTCGGGGAAAAGGAAAGAAGCGCGGCAAAAACACCGGAAAGACCATGAAAAAACCAAGCAATGGAGAAGCGTCGCAAGTGAAAACTTCAATTTGTGCGCCTGCAGACTTGCCAGAAGGTCTCAGCTTCTCCGGGGTAGTTAATGCTTTTGAGCCCAAAAGTGGGAATCTACTCATTGACTGCCCATCTGTTAGTCAGATTTTTGGGAGGCCTCCCTTCATACGACCAGAGGACAATGGCATGAATGCAAGGGTTGGCTCAATGGTTGTATTTCGACTGCATCGAGGTGAGATTCCTGTTGTCTCTGATGTTGCGATCAATGGCTTTGATTCAGAAGTTGGCTTGCAACCAGATTCCGTCCAGAGTGATGATGCTGATGTAGCTGGCTTTTTGCCAAACGCCAAAGGTGCCAAAGGTGCTGCAAAAGATACTTCAGGAGATAATGCTCAAAAAGGCTCGTTTCAGCCAGGTGGCAAGTCTCCTGGTAGCAAGGATCAGCGAGCAATGTCCGGTGGATCCAAAGGACTGAAGGGCAGAGGAAAAGCCTCTCCCATCCATCCGTGGCGAACGTGAGTCCGCATGTGTGCGGTGAAAAGTGTCCTTGCATCCTTTTCGGCCAAGTTGGCAATCCTTTTCGGCCAACAGATTATCCAATAAGGATAATGATAAGGGTTATGTAATAAGCTGTTGAACTTGTGCATATTTTTACAGTTTCAAACCATTAGTTGACATATAGCTCTATAGTTCCTGTCATCTATAGCACCTCACAATTCAGCCTCTGTCAGGAAGCAGTTGGTCCCATGAAGCTGGAGTGCTATCGAAAGTGCGCGTGAGTCACAAGGTCTCACCGATTCTCGTAGTTAAAACTTCGATCAGCAGCACCTGGAGGTCGACCGTTTCACGATTTTCACATGTGGCACTGTGGCAAAAACATCTTGTAAGCAGATGGAGATGAGGGTATTTGGGTAGTGATAAACCCCCATGCAAATAGCACTATCAGCTTGTATAGAGATACACGGACACTCCTGTTTGGGATGGAGCCATTCAAGAAGTTTTGTCCTTTTGGCATGATGAGATTCCAGTTCTATCATGATTCTATCATGTCTTTTTTGCTTATTTTGGTTGTGGATCGTTTCGGCATAAGTGGCCAAATGTCCGAAAGCATGAATCGCCTACGGAAAGAAGCAGCATGTGGCATGTCTCCAGTGCTTCGTATTATTTTATGATTGGAGCAGAAAACTGCACACATCATGAGAACAACATACCACACTTCTTGCAGCTTCTTCATCGGTCCAACACATTCATCCGACGACATGAAACTGAGCGAAAATAGCAAGATGTGCGATTAATGTAAATATTTGTATAATAATATCGTGAGGAATGCGTTGTGCCCAACTATATATAATAATTGATTTGCTTTAGCCACAGCATGACACGAGCAGGAAAGCCAATGTGCTTCCAACTGTGCTTAGATGTACTGTCTCTATTAATATTTGCGCTAGTGACCAGAGTGCGCCGATGCCATCAAAGAGGGCTGAGAAAAAGGTGTGCAATTGTTGATGGCAGGATACAGTTTGGAACAATAACTCTCCGGACTACAAATGTCGAGCAGATATCAAACAACATCAAATAACCAGCAACAACCAGTCCCAGATTTGACAAAGCAAGCTCCGATTGGATTGTCCGTTTTGTAGCCGCCCTCAGAGGCTCGGGATGCATCGCGCCACATGATAGCGGATTGCTTTCAATCAAACGACCAGCAGAAGTCTACCCAGACCTCGGGGCTTTTTTTGCTTTTGCAGTTTCAACCACAAGTAAAAGCGCTGGAAAACCGGAAAACGGACAACTTCTGGAAGGTTTCTCGAGGAATCATGTTGTTTGTTCTGCGAGGACCTGGCCAAGAGAGGGACTGGATGGAGCGTGGCAAGAGATTGCTGCAAAACGTGGTGTGGGATTATGAAAGGACGGGCGCGAATTCCTATGATTTAGGCAAAGAACCAAGCAGATGTCAAATGCTAACAACACAGAGTTTCAGATACTTCTAGCAACATGTTTTTTTTTGTGATTGAGCTATCACTACATCAGAAGGCAAGACTACCGGCCCTGTAAGTTTGCAGCGGTGGATATAGGCTGTGTGAGGGGTTTGATTCCTTGTCATGGCCTCCCCCGGGTTGAAGCCAAGTCACTGGGGGTGACCCGTTGACTCGTCACTTGAGCTCCCGTTGGTTCAACGAATTTGGTTCAAGTTCTTTGAATTCGTCGTAGCTCGGTGTTGGGAATCTGAACATAAGCTCCACCCGCAGGCCAACCCCGCAAGTTTGAGTGCAGTAGGTTGAGGGGAGCATTTTTCAAAATTTCATGCAAATAAGGTTGATCCAACTTTTATTCTTGGCAGAAAGAAAGTGGGAGATCAGCAAAATCAGAGTTGCATTTATGCTATCACTGCATGTTACTAAATACTAAGGAGGATGGCCTTGGCCGTTCGGGTCCTCAGTTAATCGTTTGGACCTGTTTGGACCACTTTGGACTCTGCTAATATTGGCATTCGTCGCAGTGTTCCAGTCTCTGTCCATCCAGCAACCTTTCCATGGTTTCAGACATCAAGTTCTCGTGATCCATGCAGGATGGGATCATGTTGCAAAATGATGCAACCGGACTAGACCGGTTAACAAATACAATGTAGGGTTCACAAGTTGTAGGTGCATTCGTACACTGACCTGTGTCTCGCCAAGGATGTGGCAGCTGATGCTCGGAAGCCAATTGCGTATGAAAAACCATGGTCGTTTTCAACCAAAATCGTAGCTTCCGTGTTACATGGACGTTCAATCCTTCACTACAAGTAGTTGACAGGTCGTTTTTATTACCAGGTATTCGAAACGGGGGGGTTTCAATCATCCTTCACCTGCTTGCTGGAACTGATTTCTGGAACCATCAGTTGGATCCAGCTCCTGAAGCTCCATTTTTTCTGTCCCCAGTTGATGTTTCTTGATGTTTTTTTTTGCATGGGCCTTACAAGTCGTTCTATTTTTGTAGCATCATGTGTGTAGTATGCATATACTTGCAAAATGTATCACTTGTGTGATGGTTTCGTTTGTTTTGCGTGGCCGTGGCCATTACATGCCACGGCTCCGTCAGACAAGATCGGCTCAACGCTTTCCCCCGAATGGGGGTTTTGCAATGGCGCACAACTGCAGCCACAAAAGTGTGATTTGCAGGCGTGCAAACACGCGCAGCTGTGATATTCAAAATATTATGCAATTAAATCCCACATGATCCTGCAATAAACCACTGACTGGAGGCTTCTCCGTCAGAAGATATGGGACTAAACCGTACATGGGAGAGGGGCTTGGGGGAGTTACATACCTTAAACTTCAGCAAATGTATCCTGGATCCTCTTTTACTGATTGGTCAGGTTTGAAGAGCTCTTGTGCTGCCGTGCAGTCGCTTTTTGGGGTCAGTGGTAGTCATCATACTTACATCATGACTGCTATCAGTTGGGGGTTGCATGACTTGGAGAGTTTGGCAGGTTTCCCTACCTTTCCACACAGCATCCCCTCAACCTCCTCCTTGGCCAAAAGGTCGAATTGGCACAGTTTCACAGTCAATGAATCCTGAAGAGCCAGCAGCAGCAAAAGCAGATGGTGCCGCCAATGACAGTCGGTTTCGTGAAGGGAGAAGGCTGGGTGACTACTGTATCATGTACTACTATCATGTACTACATCAATCACATGCGCACTTTCGATGGTAATTACACAAGCTGTGTGACGGCCACATGTGTTTGGCTCGAAGAGTGTTGTTGTTGCAGGCGTATTGCATTTGGAGGGCTAGCCAAGAGACAAACTTTCCACAGCAATTACGTGCGCGGCCTCGGGAGAATGTTTCATAACCAAGGTTCTACCACAGACAATGGGATTCCAAAGATTCTACAACTTCAGAAACTTCAACGATTCATCCTAGAAAAATCAAACATGTGAATAGGAGCATGTTTGCCATTCGAATCCTGCACTTGTTTACATCAACGATTCCTCCAGGTTTCCACCACCCGCTACAAGCTGTGGAATATCATACCTCTGAATTTGCTCCTTGGACCAGAATGCTGCAGGATACTTTAAGGAGACAGCTTGTGCCCGTATCCATGGTAGCAGGATGAGAAGCATGGTGATGGAGTCAGAGTGACCTCAATATGAGAAAGACAACAGAGCATTCTGCAATATTCTGCATGTATCAAAAATAAAAGATCACCGTTAAACCATGGAGGTTTGAGCAGTTCAAACGAGTGGCAAATATTTGGTTCTTGATCGTCTCGGTTCTGCAGATGTTGCCCTTCAAGTTGCTTGGTATCAACTTCATCGAATCCATGTCGCTTCCGTTGAACCGGGTCCTATGGGCCGCATAGAGGCGGGTGTTCTGAAAATGTAGATTCTTAGATTCCTGAGCTATATTCACCAATCGCATTTCAATAAGTAGACTTCTAGACCTGAGCGATCTTTGGCAGCTGCTAAGGTAAGTTACATTCAATTCAACTTGTATTGTTTGTTAAAAATTGCTTGGGCCATTTTTGTCGGAGATTCCATTGGAATGTCCATTCACACACTGGTTTGAACGAAAAATCGAGGATCTCTCCGACCACGTCATGGGCCACTTTAGTACCTCTGTGCGGGGTGCTTTTCGTGACTTTTTGCAAAGATGCTTATGAGGACTTTTTTGGCAGATTTGGTTGAGGATGGAATAGGATGGAGAAAAACAACATCCAGATGTGAATTTGATTGGAAGCCACAAATTAGGGAAGGTTAAAACGCAGCCGGCTTTTTGCCTGCCAATTGTTGGGCGGTATGATTTGAGTTTTGCCTTTATTGAAATATATATATATACAGAGAATGAGGATCAAAAGGTGTCACTTGTATACCCGCGAAACTTAGAAGTGTATAAGTGTAGCATCTGAATTTTGATGCTTCAACCCTACTTCAACTTCAACACTTTCAAAAGAAGATCAAGCAGCCGCGGAGGACTTGAAACGTTGGCGGGACGATTGTCGGGCAACTTGGCGAAGAGATTCCGGTCAGCAAAACAATGCGTTGATATCTCAGCGGTCCATGGCATGGGATTTGATAAGGACCTGAAAGAAAACCTGGAAAAACCATTTGGGACACCACAGGTTTGAATATTTGACCCTCCTGCTGCTGCAGTTTTTTTTGTTGCCAAAACGCTGAGGTGAACAATCAACCTTGCAAGGTCTTTACAGGAGCAGAGGGCCCTAATGCCTTTAGAAGCATCAAGTTCCTTGGATGTTGGCAAAAAATAGTCAGTTTCCAACACAACCGTTTGACATTCCTGGTGCATTAAATGTTGATTTTCCATCTGTGGCAGACTCCAGTGAATCTTGGTCGACCTTGAAACCCGGAGATGACGACGCTGAGGTGGTCAGAAGTTCAGGTTGGAACCTTTGTGAAATTGACACGTGACCAACCAGTGCCTGCCGATTTGCTGTTGGTCTTTGCCAGTCCAGGCAGGTGCCAAAAAGGAGGAGTTGCATGTTTCATGAAACATGAGTCGGGCATAATGAATGGTAGAGGCAGAAGGATATTTGGCCCAGTTTTTTTCATGATTTGTAGTGGTTGAATTCAGTTGGATGAATTCAATATGTTATTTACCTCAGGCACGCCATCTCAACCTCTCAATGGTGTTTTTGGAGGGGAGCTTTGTTGAATCAAGATTGATTCAGGTTGATAATTTACAACTTACAACGATTTCACTTAGATATTGGATATCTATTGATATCTAAAAAAATTGGATATATCATTTTCCAGAGAGCCAACCGATCCCAAGCGTGACCGGCAAGGCGGGGGTGCCTTCGTTGATACTGCCCAGTTGGATGGCGAATCCTCGTTGAAACCGAAACATGCTGTTGACGAGACCCAGCACATGATCCGCAACTCCTCGGTGCACAGCGTGGAAGGCTGCTTGTCAATAGGAAACCTGGGACCGGTGCCGTTTAAAAGTACTGAATATATTTGATATGTTGATGATTTTTGAGGGAATAATTGTTAGTTAGTTGATGTTACTTGATATGAATCAAGGAAATTGAAATATATTAGAATCCAATTGTGGTAGCTAGTAATGTCATTGATTTCGTTGCACATGCGACAACCACACTTGTGGGTGCCATGTGCACGTATTTGGTGGTACCATTACAGTGAACTTTCGGTATACATCATTGCACGATTTTGTGAAGATTGCGCAAACGACTCTTGCTCATTCTTACTTGTACCGCTGACATTGAACAACCTTTGCTCTTTGGTTATTGTGGAACATCGACCCTGTAAACTGAACTTTCCATGTTGATGGTACTTGAACGTGGTCGAATGTTTTTTGATGTTTTTTGATATTTATTATTGATTTCTATACTGGCTACTTGACAGTTTGCTTCAGTCTTTTTTGGGAGATACTTATTCTTCCCCACAGGCCACATGGAGGCAGATTTGCCAAACCAAGTGGTTGGCAAGTTCGATGGGTGCATCTACTTGAAGGGTTATCCGAGAGGTGTAACTGTGGCCTGGGCCTCAGTTTCTACACGACTTCACAGTGATTGAAGTCGCGTACGGCTTACATATCACATGGGCAGATCCTAGCAGGATCTATAATGGTACACAGGTGTGTTTGAATTTCGCAGTTGCCTTTCTGTCTTTTTCGTGTGTCAAGTAATACCGACTTTTGGAACGTTGGTTCTCGGCTAAGAACTTGAAGAATTTCTTGCTGCGCGGCTCCACGGTTCGAAATACCAATCATGTGATTGGGCTGGTTGTGCCACTTGGCTTCAGAAACTATGAGACTATGTGGCTATCATACCTTCCTATGTTGAATTCCTGGTGTTTCAACTGTTATTGTCGGGGCGATCAGTTTTTTTTTTACATGTTCTTTTCAGGTTTCTTGGATTGTTCTGGTCGAGCTGGTGCCCCCAAAGAAGGCATAATATGTCAATACATGATATGATGTGTCATTATTATACGGTTTATATACGTATATTATTATTGTTACTATTATTATTATTATTATTATTATTATTATTATTATTTATTATGATTATTATTATATATGATTATTATCATATCATATCCCATCCGAACTGTTGGAAACAATCCTGGCACCATACTTTTGACTGGACAAATGTTCACCCAAATTGTGAGTGATCTATGGTGATCCATCCCTGATTGAATCTCATAACACATCCTTGACTCTCCCACCGCCACGTCCTACATAATTTGCTGGTTCAATTGGAATCAAATGCAATGGGTTCTCATGAGCCCACTCTGTTGGAAATGCGAACAAAAGCTGGATTCAAGTGTGGCTACCTGTTGTGCTTTGGAATTTTGGATGGCATCGATGTACTTTTCAAACGGCACTTCCCAAAAAGGAAAACCTAGCACTGAACTACTTGGAACTTGGTGCTCACTTTTGTGCTGCATTGAAAGAGTTGGGCCACAACAATAGGGCCAGAGCGATACTGGCAGCGAGGGAAAAAGGAGGGAAATGGAAAAAAAGTCTTAGAAATTCAAATTTCCAAAATCAGAACAGCTAGCCATCATGTTGAGTTTCAAATCATGAGCGATGTTTTCGCACAGGTAGGTTTCACAGGTTATAGGTTATAGATGGTTATATATATAGTTTAATTATATGATTTTCCTGCCTCACGCCGACACTCCAAGCGATATAACACCTGCATTTTGCAGCTGCTTGAATGAGTCGTTTAGTCGTCCAGCTTCCCTAGGTACACAGGCGTGGACACAAAAGTGGTCAGGAATTCTTCCCGGTCCTTGACTTCCAAAAGATCACAGGCCACCGGTCCTCAGCCACTATCGGATAGCAGATGCAAAATCATCTGAGCAGCCCTTCCAATGGCATGTTCAAAACTAAGCATTAAGGAAGTGATATGGTACTCGTACAATCTCGTACGCTCGTACGGTATTTGTGGCACCTCCATACCGAACAGGTGGAGCAGCTTTCGAATAAGCTCTTAACTATTGTTTTCCTGTTGCTCTTTGTGATCTCCATTGCGTCAGTATCTCGTCATTTTTTTGGGGTTTTGGGGTGACTTGGAATGAGGGACTTTTCTGTAAAAGTGTTGTTATATAGATGACACCACAATTCAGGCATGCAATATTTAATACTGCATTAAATTGATGTCTCTTTGTACATGCATGTCATTGTTTTTTCTTGTCGTTTCCGTTTTGTCACCCAGTGCCAGTTGTCACTTGCTGTCCTTAGTCCGGAAGGGAGTGACTTAGGGCAAGCGGTTGGATGCCCCGGGCAAAAATGAAATTGGTGTGAGTTTTGCTCTTTTCTGCCTGATGCTTACTCAGACCATTACTGCAAATTCCATGTGAACGACTCAGGCAGTCGTTCGTGCATATCTCATTGCAGATGAGAAGGGTTACAGGAATCTGTCATGGGTATGGCCATTGGCTCGGGGCGATGATTTGCAGGACAGATTGGAACCGCCACAAAAGTTTTGCGCTTCAGACCGTTCCGCGAGTTTTTTGATGTGCACATGCAAAATCACCAGTTTGGGGGCATATCCTAGCGAAACTGTTCATGAAACGGTAGGAAAAAGTCAAGAAACATGTCATGTCATCACAGCATTTGTTTCAGCTTCAGTTCCCTGAAGGACAATCCATATATGGCCATCCTCACCTTTTTGATTGGGTACAACAATTTGATCCCAATCAGCTTGTATATGACTACAGACTTGGTACGTGCTTTACAAGCCTTCATTATGGAATCTGATGAGAGCATGTATCACAAAGAGTCAGAATCGGGCTGTAAGGTCCGCAGTTCTGGGCTATGTGAAGACTTGGGGCAGGTGGATTTCGTCCTTTCAGACAAGACTGGAACCTTGACACAGAACGAAATGTGTTTCAAAGCCTGCTATGTAGATGGGCAAACGTATGGCTACTGGTCGGAAACGCCCGATGATTCCCGTGAAGCAGAAGATGCGAGTATAAGCACAGAGTTCTTGGGTTATCCAAGCGATCACATCGAGAGACTTCCACCTCGAAGCGTTTGCATGCCTCTTAGTGCCTTGCCTCAAGGACCTGTGTTGATGCATCTAAAGGAGGATCAAAATCTCAAAGATTTGAGGTGCATTGCAGATGTTGTACCTTTGCATATAGCTGCTGACACTACGATATACCATCATCTAGGTAAGAGATGTTAGATGGTGGCAATGTGAGCACATTTGCAAAGGTCCACAGCTCTGGAACGCTCCCTGTGATCCAGACCCTTTGGAGAAGAGCATCACCATGCAGAATTTCTTCCTGCAACTTGTTTCAATCCAGCCGCGTCAGCTTGCGGACCTTTCATTTGAAGAGAGATTCTAGTAAATGTTCTATGCAGCCCTATGTGACTCTTGTATTTCAAGTCTATCATTTGTCTAGATCTGACACTCGCACAGCAACCAACGCAGCCAGCGGCAAGGTGCTTGGCCACTTGCCACACAGCCATGCCAGAACGACAAGGTCCCGCTACACCGACCAGTACCAAGAGGAGCGCCAATTACTTGATGTACTTTCCCAGTGTTTCATTTGGCCATGTATATGAATCAACAATGAATCAAGAGTGTAATAGTTTGTATATGAAAATGTATGATTTCAGATGATTCTCGCCTGTACCCGTACCCGTACCGCATACTGGTAGTGGATGGTAGTGGTAGTGCTGGTAGTCGTAATAGGTCCAGAATGGTGGGGTACGCCGTACCATTATACCATTATATGGTATATACACGCTATATTTTGTATACATGTCATGCTATATGGTTTAGTAAGATAGAGGTTCTTCATGACTGTTCAACTGTTCGATTTTGATGCCTCGTCCTTATGGCAACAGATTGCACGGCTGCCAGCCACTTTTTGAAGGTTTCTTTTTTGGTAGGATTGAACCTGGCAACCTGTAGGGGCAGACAAGATCTGTCAACTTCAACAGAATTTGTAACCTGTTTCACCTGTTCAGTTGCCTGCCTATGCTCACACTCGGGGCCCCTTGCTTTCAGGACGTCAAAGGCTTCAGACATCCCATTGCAGATGCAAGACCCGGAAATGGCACCCTGCCAAGCAGAAGGAAGGGTTCCCTGCAGTTCCCCCCGTTTTCTTTGTTTGTTTTGTTTTTAAGTAAGATGACTTGCGCTACAAGGCCAGCATGCATTTTAGTTCTGCTTTGTGTTGCAGAATGTAAACAGGACCCGGCACTCAGCAAAATATATCAACTTTTTTTTTGAAATCGACCATGCTGTCCTGGTCTTGTTTTTGTTGAGTATGCAAGAGTCTTAAGAAGCAAAATTCAGCATACCTGACTTCCTGCATTAATGGAAGACATGCTCGGAATATCTAGGAATTGCACTTTGCAACCCGGTGCATGCATTTGGTGTTTGTGTATGTTTGGAGCAAAGCTTTGGAGCCTCAAGATAGGTCCGAAAGGTCCGATAGATGTCTAACAGCTGCAGATGGGAGCAGCAAATACAAACACACATTGACAGAAACAGCTGCAACAATCAGAAATAAGATTGATATCATTGCAGTTTCCATGAACATGAGGCGAAATACATCTTCCCTGCCTCTCTTCAAGAACTTGCTTCAATACCCAGGTGCGCGCAACGGATCCTGCTATGCAACATTTGCACTTGGAGAGCGACATCCAGCAGCGCTTCGCTTTATTGGAAGAAGCAGAAAGCTACTGGGCTTTGATGGTTTGCAAGTCGGAAACCGGGATTCTTTGATGGTTTTCATGTTATGTTTTTATACTTTTAGGGGTTGGAATGGAAGAAATCAGCAAACAGAGTCTCAAAGTAGTCACTTCCAGCCTACTACTAAGATGCAAACCGATCTTGATTACCCTTAAAGTGTACTTCGTGCAAACAAAAAAGTTATGAGCAAGTATAGTACGCATGTGTATGTGATACACAATGCACAGTGTGTTCATAGGTGTGTGTGTGTGTGTGTTTGATATTGGTGCTGTCCGGCTGGGAACATAATATGCTTGTTCTTTGCTTTCCTCGTTCAAGGCACCCAGTTCCGAAGTCCATCTCCAGACGAGGAGCCACCATTTTTGCTGAAACCAACTGGTGCCTTTCACATATTATATCTGATATCCTCTGGTTTGAAAGATAGGGTCAAGAGAGCATGTGCGGAGGGCCATGCAGAAAGCAAAAGTCATTATATATTTTTTTCTGGAAAGGCTCGTGAATCTGCCCAATAGGAAGCCCTTGTAGCAATGGCCAGAGACTTCGGCTATTTTTTCCAAAAAAGAGCCTTGGCAGCTTCAGATTTCATTAGCTATGCAAAAGAAAGCATTTTTATCAAGGATCACTGTCTCCCACTGGATTTGCGAAGTCATGCTTTGATAGCACATGATAAATTACACATAATTACACCGAAATCAAGTAGTGGCTAGCCTACTATTTGCATCATTACTGTTGATGGAAGAAATCCTGCACCACCTGGGATGTATAAAGCCTTGTAAACAATGGGAAATCTACCATATCAACTGGTGATCGCCGGATTTCTGATCCATCAACAGTATCATCATTGTATACGACCAGCTTCGGAGTTATTTTGAAGATGGCTCCATGCACTGTCCAGGGATGACCAACACACCAAGGACAGGGTGGGAAGGTCACCATCAACATTGGAGGGCAGCAGGCCAGCTGAGCAACAAATGGATGGGTTTTGACGTCAGTTTTCCGTGGGGTTTCCATATGTTTTCATGGTTTCCAGTGGTATCTTATGTGGTGAGATTGGAGAATGGTGGAATGGTCAGTGAGATGTTGTTTCAATGCTGAAAAATGGGTGTGCAGCAAGAGTCGAATGTGTATGTGCCATGTATGATCCAGGTTCGTGAGAACTCCCATCCCCTATGTAACTCCGAGAGGTAGTCCATAAACGGTGGTAAGCTCGCCTTCTGTGGATGCGGAGGTTTGAAAACTATTTACCAGGATCGTATAGCCTTCCTTCGAAGCAGGAGACAGGACAAGATCAAAGCAAATATGCTGAGATTCCAGAGGAAAAACTGGGAAAAGATAAGATAAGAAGAGGTGAGCCAAGGAAAGGTAGAATCAGATACTGCAAGAGAAAAAGAGATTGGAGGAGATAAGGTAGAGCAAGGATAGACAAAGCATTGACAAAGCAAAGTTAGCAAAGGCAAGAAAAACTCAGAAAAGGAAACGTATGTGCTAGAATTGATACAGTAGGAATGAAAGGATAGAATACAGCACTGAGTGTGGGTCCCGGGGACCCGGGGTGTAGATGGATAGATAGACCGATAGATAGGTAGGGCGCTAGATAGAACAAGAAAACAAAACAAAAAGGCTAATCTATAGCAAGACGAAACAAGATCAGATGAGGTAATGATGAAGTAGCAACAGGAATATATAGAATTATATAGATAGGTATGGATGAACTCGACATGGAGAGACAAACAAATGAATGTGGAAGGATTTTGAATGATGTCTTGGCCTATAGTAGACATGGGGTGTCACGCAGATCAAGGTGTATATACTAAGCCCCAAACCGGGAAGATTTGTTTCCATCCTTGTGAACCAAAGTCGAAGCTTGGACAACCTTGAAGACCAGCACAATGATTGCTGAAGAGCAGCACCATGAGGTATACTATCAGGTGCTCATTTGCAACGAGCAACTTGCTTGCGTTTGGTTTCTTTTACTTTGATTTTGAGCAAGACAAGTAGAATGTTTATTTTCCATGAATCCTGATTCACATTTGGTTTAAGTTGCACTCAAAAGGTAAGTCTCAATGGCCGAATGGCCCCAACATCTCCAACGGCTGGTTGTGAGTTCACAGTTGATTCCAGACTGCGCCAACGCTGTTGTGACCGGAATTCGCCAGGTTCACTTCAGACCGGAAACGGATGTCAGCAACTTGCTCTAAGGAGACTGAGACGTCTCCACATTTAGAATTTAGACCGCGGAAATGGGACTTGAACGCTTTGAAGACAGAAATTTGTTGTCCGTGCGGAATGAAGTTTCTATGAAGGTATTTCATGCGCAAGACTAGTGCGTGCATGGCACCTTCAAGCCCTTGTGTCAGATTTCCCAAAAAAAATCACATGATAATTCACATCATGTCATTGACATCGATATTTAAGTTGTTAGCTGTTTAACTGGGTTTGCCTGCCATTCTCCATCATTCTCCCATCATTTCGGACCCACGGGGTTGAGGTTTTGGTACGGCGCTGCTCTGAAGAGGCGATCGCTCATAATTTGAATTCGGCACAGGTGCATGGCTTGATGGTTCCTCATGGGTCTCATGGCGGCAGATGGATGTTGGGATGCCATCCCCCCGGACTGTTGGTTAGGGCCCAGGGTACCTGTTGGTACCTGGGCATACAAATAAATACTAAATAATTGTAAAAGGAGAGAAGAGACCTGAGAAGAAAGGAGATAAAGATCAATTTGCAGTGGAAGCGTTTTAACTCGTTAAAAAGGGACCCCAAAAAGGAACAAGATGAAACAAGTCCATATACAAGTGTTGCGCTGCAACATGGCATGTTTGGCCAAGGATGACCTCGGTGGAGAACCTACCCAAGGTTGACGGCGGTCCGTACATACTTTTTGTCACTTGGGATTTCGATGAAGCCATGTCAACAGCTTTTCCTTGACAGAGACGCTATTCGTATGGAGACCTTTTGAAAGTTTGGTCCCTTGGTATACTCAGAGAAGCATTCCTGCACCAAACATGATCACATATCTCGTGGATAAATGTTGCTCTAGTGTTACTGGACATGGATAATTAGGGAAATACGAGATGATGGCAATCGCGAAGCTACCAAGAATCAAGAGAAAAGAAACTACTGTAGGTAGGTAGCGGAGAAGATCTTTGAAAGTGTTAGAGTCAATTCAAGATCAAGATTTAGATGAGGTTTTAAATGGAGGTGCGTTGATTGAAAAGCGGGACTTGCTGAGGCCAAGGGTGCCGATAGTGTGATGATGGACCGCATGAGGCGGCGGAACTGTACACATTCACTTACCTGAGTTGTCAGGGTACTGCACTAAATTCACGAAATGTACTGAGTTGAATGATCAGATTTGCCGTTTAAATCCTTTGATCTCATTGTTGTTCATTTGTTCATGTTCTTTATCCTTGCATGGACCCACAGAGGGAGGATCAGGAAGAGCTTCCAAACTGGGACGTTTCTTCCTTTCAATCGAGGTGTAGCAAATTACAGCAGATTGTCATTCTGATAGATTGTGCATATCAGTGTGCATGAGCACGCATGGGTGAGTAAAGGCACTACTGATGTACTTATCTAAGCTCAGAAGTAGAAACATAAATATCTTAAAATATTTGGTGGCATCTAGCATCATATATCACCATGTATCATTGTATCATCATTAAATATATAATCAAAAAAGATTCATAATTTATGGTTTGCCGGGCGGACCTTTTCTATGAGTATGTTGTATCTTTTGTTGAAATTCTGAAAGCTCATTCTTCTCGTCAGGCAACATGATGAGTCCGTCCCGGAGATAGAGAGAGGGTGCACTGGCGACCTCGGTGAGATTAAAGCTGATGAGCTGCGGCAGGTGCAAAACTTCCCGTTTTTTTGGGGTGTTGGGGTGTGTTACCGTTACCCTTCCTCCATGGGAACCTACAACTCCCTTCATTTTTAGGGGTGATAACTATAACCCATATTTTTGGGGTTTAAAATTTTAAAACCTTCACTTTTCATGGGTTTTGGGGGTCCAAGTGCTGAAACTGATAATATCTAATATTTGTAGCCGCATTTGAAAATGAATGGTTGGAATACTTGGCCATCCAAAAGGATTGGAAAAACGGTGGGGCATCACGGCCACGATAAGCCACAATATCTTAGATACCCTACCATAGGAATTGCTACAGGTCTAGCATTAACCCTCCCGAAAACTAACATCCCGCCGCCCGCCTTTGAAAATAGGCCCTTTTCCAAATGCAATCAAACTCCAACAGAGAGGAAGGGGTGCATCTAGAGTGTGCAGACAAGAGGTTGGCAACAGCCAACCTTAACAGCAATCTCACATCATAGATATTAGTACTCCAATCCCTTTGGTTCGTGTGTCACGCCAGAATGGGAGAGAGAATGCCATGCTACCGAAAAGTCTACTCATTCTCCATGCTCCCCCTTGTGCAATCTTGGCACGAAGCTTCTCAAGCTTTCTTTCACAAAAGCTGCCACTGTTAGACAGGGTGGAGCAGTGCTGAAGCATCAAAGTAGGCAAAGCAACACATTCCTAGATTACGGCTATCAGCGCTTCTTATTTGGTGCGCACAATTTTGCAATGAAATATGTTGATTCCTGTCGGTTGCAAAAGGTATCACACATAAGTCACATCATCCAGGTGTAATGAGGACATTTTGTCCAAGGCAATTGGCTTGTTTTTTTGGTGTCCCTTTCACGAGACCTCCACAATTCCCGCCGGTGCTGTTGCAGGCGGTTGTCCCGCCAGACAGGCCAGACAGGCCAGAAGCTGAAATTCCGAGTGGCTCTGCAGGTGGGCTGCGTTTTAGACCACTGTCATTTTCCATGTCTCGAAAAACCAGGGCAGCGCCGCCCAGGTGCAGGTCCTCCTGACAGGTCTCAGCCACACCCGCCACTTCCAAAAGAGTCCCTTGTCTGAAGATCGCTCAATGCATCCAATGCGCCACCAAAAAACCATCCAATACACATGAAACTAAGAACGCCCAACATCCTCAAAACCGCTCTTTTCGGTTTTATAGCGTTTTTAATTCTTTCAAGACATGTCTTCTTCTTGTTTTGGGAAAGTGTTCGAGTTTGATTCTCCTGATCTCAGGGCACCCGTTCCGTTGCTGGAACCACCTCCGGAATTGAGTGGACGGCAGCACGTGCCCAGCGTCTTGAGTGCAAGCAACCTGGCGTGAAACATCCGCAAGAACATGCCCAGAGTCCAGAGTCTGCGTGTGTTCTTCCAAGTGCTTGCCCCAAAGCCTTGGTTCAAGACAGTAAGAGAACGATTCCGCAAGAACAAGTTCAACACATGTTCTACTTCAAGATCAATGGTTTGCACATACATGATGGGCATATGGCAAATCACAAGCATGAAAGCCATTCTGTTTGTTGCTTTCAATGTTTGTCACTTTTGTGGCAGCATGGCATGCCGACAAACAATTCAGGGCAAAAGCTAGAATGTCAATCAATCTCAACGGAGTGAAACAATGTCAGCATGTTGTCTTGAAACCAACCCATCCAATAAACCACGGCCGTTTGAACGTTGGGTGGCCAAGTCCCTGGTGAGAGCCATGGGACACTCACACTCGAAGAAAGATGAAGCCGTTTTTCCAACGGACATCAGGCATGCCAGTTCCGAGGTAGAGGCCCAGAGTGAGAAGTTGCATCTTGGCCACAGGTCGCAGATGAAACGCATTTGCAGGATTTTACAATCAAAACTTCAAGAGCTCTCCAAATCCGGGATGTCGGCAGATCTTTCAGAATGTGAAGATCTCGCCCGGCAGATGGAAGCATTGCTTGATATGCAGGCTTCTCGTGGAAGGAATATGTCCAAAGAGCCAGCATTGCCTCAAGAGGTAAAAGAATGGCTGGTGAATCAGTGGACTGAGGGAAGCTTCCGGCTAGGCGAAGAGCTCAGCCCTATCCGTGGCACAGCCACCCTCAGAGCCACTCAATCCGTCCCTTTTGGCGATGAACTCAAAAATCTCTTGGAAATGGTGGGCACTCCTGAAATTGATGTTGTGACTGTACAGAAACAACCAGAGGTGGCCGGAAATGTCCTTACCGTGCTTTTTGTGTACACATTGAGCTACGGTGGGGTTTTCGACCAGCTCCCTGTGCAGAGTCTCTCAAACTCCAGTACAGGGGAAATCTTCCAAGACCGTTTGGTCAAGTTTGTCTCAGCCATTGAAGGAGCCTACCTTGACGTGCCTTACCACAATAACTTGCATGCAGCAGATGTAACTATGATGATGCACTCATTTTGCCTCAGTTCCAACATGTCATGGATCTCGCCACTTGAGCACTTGGTGGGCTTGATAGCTGCTGTGATACACGATGTGGGTCATGATGGTGTGAACAATCTGTTTCACGTGAAGGCCCAATCCGCAGTTGCTTTGCGGTACAACGACAAGAGTGTGTTGGAGAACATGCATTGCGCCCTTGCTTTTGAACTCATGAAGGAGCACGAGGATACAAACTGGCTATCGTTGATGAACACTAGCTTCACCATGGATCCCAATGAGAAAGCCACTGACTTGCGCCAATACATGCGCAGAGCCATTATTGAGATGGTTTTGCCTACAGATCCCACCAAGCATAATGCCTTGATGGATGACTTGAAGGCTCTAGTTCAGGCAAAATCTATTCAAGGAGAAGGGGGACTAAATGATGCGAAGCAGAAGCAAGCTGCCTTCAGTGTCCTATTGCATGCAGCAGATGTCTCCAATACAACTCGAAAGTTGCCAATCGCCCTTTACTGGTCGAAGAGAGTGTTACTTGAATTTTGGGCTCAAGGAGACCATGAGAGGTCTTTGGGCTTAGAGGTGTCGCCTTTATGTGATCGCAGCAGTGGGATGGCATCAGTACCCCAAGGTCAGATAGGTTTCATCAATTTCATCGTTCGCCCGTTGTATCAACAACTCGGCCTGCTTTTACCAGAGATCCAAGAAGCGGTAGAACAGTTGAAGAAAACGGAGGCCTACTGGCAGGAAAAGAAGGAAGAGGGAGCAAACTTTTTGGAGTCCTTTGCCATTCTGGATGAGTGAGATCGAGTGGAGTCCAATTCCCCGTGGTGATCAGATTCGTGACCCGTGACCCCCTTTTTTGCATGCGGAGGCCACCGAAATCATCATCACACCTTTACAGACACTTTACAGTAACTGCATCGCGGACCTGTGAAAAAAAAAACCTTGAGACCCAAATTGCGAAAACTGCTGAACAGAGATTATAGGTATATTACAGTATATACATATAAGTATACATATATATATATATATTTCATGACGGCTTGCTTCATATCAACATCAATCAACTCATTTTTCATCATTTTGAAACGGATCCCAAGACCCCGGGTTTTCCCATTTTTGTTCGCTTGGATCCCAAGGTGGAGTGTCATCAGGCATGTCAGACAGATTGGGCCTCGGGCTCGCAGGAGCTTCTGGCCTGATGAGTTGGAGTTTCTTGGAGATGCAGCAGAAAAAACGCCACTGAGAAGGGCTTTGCCACGCTGTGCCCGGTAAAATCCTTGTCCCCTTCCCTGGAGTGTTTTCCGATGTGTTTAGTAAGTTTATTAGAGCCATATAATTTGCATCCGAATCACTTGGAATCAGCATTTGAGATATGGAAACATTCTCATGAGCATTCTCTAATTTGCTTGTTGCTCCAGGTTCTCGAGCCTTCTTTACATCTCAAGACTCCGTTTGTTGTGCCTTGGCCAAATGAAAACAGCCAAACGTGTATTAAGAATGCCTCCCAGAAACGTGTAGTAAGTAGCCCCTTCTCAATCTCCAAGCTATCGCAATTTCAAAGTGTGCTGAAAGCTGCTGATATGTGGCTGAAAGCTGGCTTGTGATTGCTTGCCGATTCACTGCTGATTCGATATGAGCAAACTGAACCAGCTAGTTCATACACTTTGCCTACCGAACAGGTGCTTCTTCCCCGGTCTAGCTTTCCCATGTTTTGCCACCATTTGCTTACAAAGATCAAAATAGAATGAAAACATATGAACATATACTACGAAAGCAAGGCTGTGTGTAGATGAGACCACTAGAATCCATTTGACAACATTCAAATATTCGACATATTCTAGGATTAGAGTCAGAGAAGTTGTCCATATTTGTCCTACAAGATCCTGGACAGTATTTCTTGGATGTATTTTTACAACATTTTTTTGTGCAGCAAAAATGCCTGAGGCGGCGAAGAGAGTAGGCAGCAGAAAAAATTGAAAGTTGCAAAGGCGGGCAGCTGAAAGTTGCACATGATTGGCTGCGAAAAGAAGTTCTGTTTTGGCTTTCGAATCCTTTTAAAGATTCTGTTGTGTCTGATTGTTGAGTGGGCATTTGATGACATCATGGGACCACCCTGACGGATCAGTCCAACACCAAAGTCTCCCCATAACTTGAGCTGCCTGAACCAGGAACAGTTGCGACGTTTCTCTACACATGGGCTTCGCACACTTATCTGCGGCTGGCGAGTGTTGCCTGATGCTGAAGCTGAAAGACTTATCCACGAGCATGCAGTAGCGAGCCGTTCCTGGTTTAAACGTTGCTGGGCTGCAAAAGCAAACTCACCGTGATACCGCGGTGATCTACAGAATATATAGAAATTAGATGAAATTAGAAGATAATAGGAGGAACATCAGGATCTTGGTTCATTTTGTTTCTACCTGATGGAAGTTTTGGCATCCGCATTGGCAATATGAATTCAGGTCCGTGCTATCTAAGAATGCTGCCCACTTGTTACATCCTGTCATAAACTCTCCTAGGCGAAGAAAAGGTTGCAGAGGCCCCACCCTCGGAAGTCGTGATGAGTGGCATTCTATGAGTTCACCTGTTACTGTTCTTCATCATACACACACATTCATGACAATGCAAGTTCTTCCCAAGGCAATAAGAGATCCTGCCACGTCATGCCTATTTAACATCCACACGTCGCTTGCAAGCTGCGAATCCAAGTTTCTTTCTGTTGCTTCCCTGATAGCTGTTTTGTTTTCAAACCTTCCTGGCATCCTCACCTTGCAGTGATAGTAAGCGTTTGGATGATGCGGATCCTTTTGGTGCTCTGCGGCCTTTTCGTCGCCAATGCACAGCAAGATCAAAACGACAAGGCCACCAGAAGCAATCCTCTAAGTTGCATTGCCTGTGCCGCAAATGAGGTTACCTGCATGTCAACTGCAATCAACAGCTGCAAAGAGCAGCATGCGTGCGATACTGCTATGGATGCAGTCTCATGTGTGTCATGCATAGCAGCTGCAAACTGTGGTTCTGACCCATCCTGCAGCGGCTGCTCTGATCAGATTTCAAACATTGTGTCCGTCAAGAAGCTTTTGGCTGAGAAGCCTGACCTTGCAAAGCAGGTGGCTTTGGAGGAATCCAAATCTCCTGTGACTTTGCGCAGCAGCACTTCTTATTGCAGAGAGACTCAGTCCTTGATGAAGACATGTGGCACCCAGTGCTATTCAAGCCCCAACCAAGCCTCTTGCTCTGCGAACTGCCTAAAGGGTAAGGGAGTCCAGTCCAACTGTGCAAATTGTTTGGGCAGAAAGATCCAGTGCACTGTGAAGAGTTGCCTGAGTTTTTGCGCAGCGGATGCCAACAGTGCCGGATGCAGTTCTTGCGTCTCCCGCTCATGTGGCTCTTGCAACTCAGACAAGTCACAGGGTCCTGGTGATGAGGAATCCTTCGTGACGGCACTTGTTGCCCTCGCAGCACAGCCCCAGCCTAGTTCACAGCAAGAGCAAGCGCCTGAATCTCCTGTGACTTTGCGCAGCAGCACTTCTTATTGCAGAGAGACTCAGTCCTTGATGAAGACATGTGGCACCCAGTGCTATTCAAGCCCCAACCAAGCCTCTTGTGCTGCCAACTGCCTTCGGGGTGTGGGAGTCCAGTCCAACTGTGCAAATTGTTTGGGCAGAAAGATCCAGTGCACTGTGAAGAATTGCTTGAGTTTTTGCGCAGCGGATGCCAACAGTGCCGGATGCAGTTCTTGCGTCTCCCGCTCATGTGGCTCTTGCAACTCAGACAAGTCACAGGGTCCTGGTGATGAGGAATCCTTCGTGACGGCATTGGTGGCTTTATCAAAGTCTCAGGAGGCGAAGCAGTCCATTTTTCCCTAAGATTGGCAGCCCTTTCCCAGGCTTCCTTACATTTTGAGCCCGAAAGGCCTGAAAACCAGGGCATTTTATGCTGCTGTATTCAACAGCAGATGGTTGCGTTTTCTGACTTAAAATCGTGACATGGCATAAGCCTATGCAGTCAGAAGCAATCAATGTAATTCTTGCATGTAGTTGTCCTTACTTATCCAGCCGGAGACAAATGGCACTATTATTGCTTGCGCCGGCACTCCATTCAAACCAAGATCAAGACCCAGTTCTGAATGGTTTTCTGACATGGACATTTGACAACATTTGTGTGGTCATGGTGTCAAGACAGAGTGTACTTTACTTGGTTTCCAGGTCGTGAACGAGATGGAAAAGGATTTCGACTTGCTTGGCATTACAGCGGTGGAAGACAAGATCCAGATTGGCGTGCCAGAGACGGTAGGGCCCGGTAGGGCAAGAGCTAACCGGAATTCGCAAATGGTAGCAGAACATGTTTCAAGAATCGATAACCTTGACACTAACAAGCTGCTTGACCTGCTTTCTCAGTAATTGATGGACATATCCTAACATACCGTCACATATATATATATATACACATATTATATGTTTGGGTCCGTGACAAGAATTTGTTTAGTGTCTTTGGTGTAGTGGAATGGTACATCACGATACAGAGACCTTAAATCATTCCAGGAGGAAGTAGCAGCTTTGCCTGAAAACCCTGGCCAGGTCAAAATGCTTCTTGCTGGTGGAATACGGGTTTGGATGCTTACAGGCCGCCCCCGTGTGGTGGAAAAGAGCAAGCAGCAAGCGTTGATGGGATGATTTTCAATAGAATTTAGTTTCTGTCCATGATAAAAGCAAGCAGCACTTGCTCACCCCAATGTCGTCCCATAAAGATTTCAAGCAGCCTGAACTACAAATTTGATCATATTTGGCTATGCTTTTCATTGCCTTTTGTTTTCAGCTGCCTCGAGATTACATAAAAGGAAACCACATGACACCGCGCTTGTATATAGTTTGTCGTGTTACACTTGAGGTGATAGCGTCGAGACGGCCGTCAACATAGCAACCATTTGCCGTTTTGTGGACAAGCAATGCAAGCTGTACTATTTGACTTTCGAGGACCAGAAGTGGTGATTTAAGAAAAAGAAACTCTGTCAGCGAAAAAACCCGGGTTGTCCGGCAGGAGACTGGAGATCTGAAGTCCGAGCTCGAGAAAAAGATGAGGACGGCCGGTGTGTTACATACCTGTTATCGTAACAGACCCCCATTTTGCTGGAGGTTTGTTACCTTTCATCCTGAGGGGATGATGGGATGATGTGGTGACCTCTTGGCCAGGACAATTGTGGAAGAAATTGTAGAGAACGTTGAGAAAAGTGAATCCAAGACGTTCAACTTCAGCTGCTTGACTGCAGGATTCAAGGAGGTTGCCACATGGATTCATCTTGATGTTTGAAAAAACACAGGCATGTGCCAGAGAGATTGCATTCATGTATCGAGACTTCATATCTAATTCTCTAATTGGAATTGGAGCTGGGTGGTAGAAGTGAATCATTTTTGAAAGCTTGGGTGCAGATTCGCCGACCTCGTTCTGATTCAAAAGGTGACATGTCAAGTAGCTAATGTGATTGAAACTAAATGAATAAATGACGATGTTTGGCCCTTGTTAAGCCAGGCTTAGTGATGAATGGTACGCCTCTCTATGCTATTCTGGATGAGCCAGGGCTCGGTATTGGAGGGTGGATCGGTGAAAGTTCACCCTGTGGAGTTAACCTTGAGCGGTATTGAATTCTAAAAGAGCACACTGGCAGATGAAGTCTCAGCAGATGCATCATTAGGAATACATGGGAATACTGGATTTCTTTGACAACACTGTATGTTTTAATCTACAGATTCTCCAGGACCTACAAGTTTCTTGCAGAACCAGAGCTTCATGAGAATGCCTTCCAAGGGAAGACCATGCTAAGAGAACACTGATGAAGTGAAGTGCTGACACTGCAGACACCCAAGTCTTGCTAGATCCCCTTACCTTCATTTGCATATTAGATACATGATTGCTATGTATGTATGCACGTAATGTAATGTAATGTAATGTAATGTAATTGTGTATGTAGGAATGTATATAATCATTTTTTTATATGGCACACGTCCGTATTTACGTATGTATGTGTGTATATTCTTATGTACGTATGTATGTGCATATACATGTAAGATTGTATGTATGCTTGTAAGTACGGGTATACCTTTACAATTATATACTTATTGACATTTGAATTTGCTCATGTTGATCTATTTTGACAGTCTGGTTTTGTACTGCATGCCCATTTATTGGATGTGTTTATGCAGATGGGCATAGCTTCATTGATGCTTCATTGCTTCACAATACTGATGCAATCCTACAACCGGCTGCAACATCCGGACTGAGGAAACGGAGGTGTCTCTCCAGCGTTTATTTGTCACAATTGCTTGCAACTCCGCATCCGTTGCTTGCCTGCACGCTTGCCTGCACGTGACTGAGAATTTTGGATTGGTTGTGTAGCAACACATGTACAGGGTATTAGTATTACTTGTGGTACCCTTCATATCTTTTTATCGTCATTCACAACTAATAGTCATTCACAATTTTCACATACAGTACACATAGGCTCATAGAGTTGCCACTGCCAGCGACAGGATGAACACATCGGAGTATCTCTTGCTGTGGTTTAGAATTAGAACTGTTGAAGTCTTCAAGAAAGTACTCAAACCGCCAAGCCATTACCAGAAAGTTGCTGCCTGGTTTCCATATTTCTTGCATTCTCTTGCAATCTGTGAGGTTATAGCTTGTCGGTTGTCCCCAGCACAAAAAGCTGGAATTGTGGAGCTAATACGCAAGGAGGTTCCAGGCATGAGATGAGAGTGCTGACACGTGTCATACTTGAAACTAGCCGGGGTCCGTCATTTGAGTCCATGCATTTGGGAGGCAACCCCTTGACGCTTGCTGTTGGCGATGGTGGAAATGACGTGAGCATGTTGCTTTGGCATTTAGAACGCTTGAGAACATTGACAAATTTGGTTCGCGCCAAGAATTTAAGCGCAGCCTTTTCAGACGATCGAAAGTCCAAGTACTCAGTATTCTCATGTCATCATGTCTCATCGATATCCGTTAAAGCACATACTGTGATTTTAGACTAATTTCCATATTTCAGGGTTATTCTATAGGGGACGGTAGGTTCGGTGGGGGATAGGATAAGGATTTTATGAACATTGGATATTTTTATTGGGATCTGCACCGCGGGGGGAAGCCGACCCTCCGAGGATACAAAAAGCACACGTGGGAGTTGGCATTGCTGGAGCAGAAGGCCGTGAAGCGGTCAATGCCTCTGACTTTGCCATTGGACAGTTTCGCTTTTTACGGCGCCTTGGCAATGCACCCGGATTCAAGGTCCTCCCTGAAGATATGCCCAACATCCAAAGGGAAGCTTTAGATAGAGATGAAATGATGTACTGTAATTGTTTGTTTTTTTATTGAATTGTGCCTTCTGTTTGTATAAGTACTATACCATAATTCCTTTTTGTACATCTACCCTCCAGGAATGCTTTTCGGCAGGTTAGAAGAGTCAGGCTATCGATGATCACACGCAATCACATCCTGGCAGTGTACTGTTTGCAAGATTCAAAGCCCGTAACTTTATGAATGATGTAGCAAACTGCATGCTGAGCCCTTGCACAGATTTATTGATGCAAGGACTATGTGCATGTTGACCGATGCTTTTGAGGTCCCTCCTTTTCCTTCATGGTCGCAGCAACATTCGCCGAATTGGTATGGTAATTGGCAGCTTGGGTGCACAGAGCGAGAGAGATAGAGATAGATTGCAAGATATTGCGAGAACTCTAGAGACAATTTATGGATGTCTTTGCTCATCTTTACTTTGATCACTATGAATGCATTAACATCATCAGCTACAATGCCATAAAAAGCATCTCGTACTCAATTTGGTGCTGTGGTATCACTACCCCTCCTGATCCTTGCAAGCAAAGTTTGACCACCTGCGTGATTCCTAGTGACTTTCTGTTTACCATCAGAAACACAAGGGAGATAAGTGCAATACAAGTGTGATCACACGCCCCCCCACTGAAGGTTACTGCTTCTACAAGAATTTTTTGCTGGTTCTTTGCATGGCTTGCTACGCTCCATGGAATGGTTTGAGTGGCACGACCTTTTATGACTCATATTTGATTATGATGTGACTTAGCAGAAGTTGGGTCATCAAAATGAGCGACACCAGGCTTCACGGATCTTCACGGTTTGTTTGTTCGCAGCGATTTCAGGGGTTGAGGAAACTTTGTAAGTTTACTTCCTGATTAGTCAAGGCATTGGGGCTGGTTGCAATTCGAAAATATTCGAAACAGAAATCTGGGCATAGAAGCAGAAGCCTAAGACATTGATGATACTTTATAATATCAATTTGGTGGCAACGAATTTTGAACAAAAAATGCAGGCAGCTGCGTCATGGAAAACAATGTTCAAGATGGCGAGAGGAAGGATGATATGCTTCACTGGTATAACTGTCATGGCTCCAAATGTAAAATTCTCTCCATTGCCAAGTTGTATCCCTAAAACTTGGGGCTGTGGTGTTGGCCCTCCACTTGAGCCAAGCATTCATGACTGCAACCGTGTGGCGACTCAATATCGTGCTACGGCAAGAAAGGTACAACATGGTCTTCACCAGCGTCCCCATTTTTATTGTTGGCTCCTTGGACATGGACGTCTACGCTCCAGCTGCCTTTGCCATGCCAAATCTCTATTTTTTTGGTGTGAACAAGGCACAACCTGAATAAGGTAGAACAGGATAGACTGTACATTCGGATCACTTTGTGGAAATGGAAATTCTCAGCAATGAAATACATTCCGAAAGTACTGCAGTCGACTGCCTGCCACACAGCAATAATTATAGGCGAATTATAGGTGTTTGGTGGGAAATTCATGCCAGTGCGCTTACGGCAAGACGGATGGATGTTTGTATCAGGTCCAGGTCCAAAAGAAAGTTTGAGGCACCGGCCAGCCCGAGAAAACCTAGATCACTTTAGCATGCATCTTCCGTGCTGGCAGGTGTACTTCAATTACAGGATGTTGGTTGCATGGCTTTTGCGTGGGGTTGTGCACGCTTTGGTGAATTTCTTCGTAGCAGTCTTCTTCTTGGGCGGTTTGTCAGGGCCTTAGTTGAATACACAGTTCAGGCCTTGTCACAGACAGCTGTCAAGGGATTTGCGAAGTGCTAGTGACGGAAAGGGGGCAACACATGCTTGACAGCCTAGCATGAAGGACTCGTTTGCCTCGTCTAAATTCAAACTGAATTTGCTGCCTCGCATCTGAGAGCTTGCTTCGCCCCTTGTTCCTGATAGACATCAGAAGCCTAAGGGGTGGAAACAGCGGACATTTTGCTGATTACCTCTCCTTGGGAACCTGGTCTTATTGGAGCTGCGTGCTGGTGGCAAATTGCACATTGCTCCTTCATGCCCAGGCCCATCCAAGCTTCAGAATCCAGTTGTTAATCGGTTCATCAGTTGTGTCACAGGGCAGTTCATGTTGCAAATGACAGAGTCAGGTATGGATGGACTGGCAGATCTTGGTTTCTTTGCTCTCTGTGATGTTCTTCCCGTGTCTCAGCTCAAATGACACCTTTCCGTTGTGTCTCGGACATCAGGACCAACTTCACTTTAGGAAGTAAAAAGAAACCGGGACCCTCCGTTTAAGTTTATGACCAAAGCGTCCCTGGTTGCTAAAAACTACCTTTTTCAAAAAAAATATATCCATCAAGGCACTTTGGCCCTTCATTCTGAGTGTTTTGAGAATCAAGTTGAATAGTTTGAAAGAATGTCTGAAGGGTAATAGGCAAGGCACGTAAATGTTGTGGAGCTGATGTCCCGTCACCTGTGCCTCTTGGAAGGCCAATCCTTTTCATCTACTCATCACCATCCATGGCGAACTTGTTCAATCCTTCCTTTCACGATGTCGGGGCCTGAGATGGACTTGAAAAAATCCCAAGATTGAAAAATCACAACTACCGCATTGCAGCAAGTTTGCACATGTCCCATCATCACAGTCATTGCAGGGACCATCACCATCACAGGTATTGTATAAAATATATTAAAATATATCAAAATATACTGTATTATGTGTATTGTTATATGCAAGTGTGTGTGTGTGTGCCTATATGTGTGTATATTTTCACCACATTCATGTTTTTTTTCACAAATACACACTTTTAACACCGGTGGCGGGAAACTTCCACAGGTGTCACTTTGGGTGCTGTTTTTTTGCCGAAAAAAACTCAGGTCGCCAGCAATCTCTTCGCATCACTACCTGGATGGTTGAGTCTTGTACTGGTGTTGGCTTTGTCAGTACCTTGACTCACAGGTTTAGATGGTTTAGGACGTAGCCTGAAGAGGTGAAATTGTGGAAGGCTATGAAGACACTCGTGCCTAGCTATGCATCGTTCTGCATCATTGTTGTTTCTAAATATAAATATACATATTTGTATATATATATATATAATGTACTGCGATATATGTCAGAAGGAAGATGTCTATCGAAAAGTGTGGCAGAGTTGGCAAGCAGCAACTTGGAGAAGCACATTAGATAGCTCCAAAAATTGCCCCTACAAGGTTCTGGTTGAGCTTGCGATGGATTCTTGGCGCCGTGTCAATCGTCCAGACCTGGTGACGCGAGTACAGGCAGCAGATTGGGACATGATGGGACTGTGAATAGGAAGCAGAGACCAGTCGGACGATTCTTGTTGCTCTTGTTGGAATCTTCTTGGTTTGTATGGATTGTATGTACACTTCATGTCAAGATGTTTTGGAGGTTTATGCCTTACTATTACTGGTTCCTGGCCGCCATACGTGCCAAATCACATCAGTGCAATCAGTCCACTTCTTATGTCCTTTGTTGGGCTTGCAGCCTTGGTCTTTCTTCAGGACTACCAAAGGTCCGTGACCTGCTTCCCGGAACTGGAGGTGGGCCTGCAGCAAGCTCTGACAACTAGATACTTCCATGGATGGGAGATGATGCATACATGGATGGTTTGTGTTTTTCTCTTGCATGACTTGAAAATAATTGAGAGCAAATGAGCAAGCAATGAGCGTAGAGAGCCATAAAGAAGCAGAAGCAGTAGCCTCAAAGAAAAGGAGCCTGTTCAAGGGCAAACTTGTACTGCCAGAAATGGGTCAAAGGCTGAACGTTTGTGACTATTACACTTTCATAGCTGCTAAGACTTTGCAATCCGAGTTGTTCTGATGCTGGTACATGCTATCAGACCCCTGCAAATTGTACACCCATGAGCAAGCTTGCCCCAGGTGCATCGTCACGTTGCCCCTACTACTACAACTCATACCGTTCCGTTGAGCTCGCCAAGCATTGGCGGGATAGATCCTCGTTCGTTGATGATGTGCAGAGTGCCTTTTTGGACAGGGACCCGAAGGATGGGCTTGGAAGGTGCATGATGCAGCATGCTATGCACGGCAGCAGCATGCTGCAGCTGCCGCGTGCAAATGTTAGGCTATGATTTGTTGTATATATTTTTTTGTTTAATGGCTTGCCATGTTTGAAATGGATTGAAATGGATTTTCTTGAGGATATATGTTTTTGTAGTTGCTGCATTTGTTGCTGTTGCTGCTTGTGCTGCTTTTTTGCTTCAGCGGCTTTTTGTCGCTCTTTTGTTTTTGCCGAGTTTGCACTTGCATTTGCGTCGTCATCATCATCATCATCATCATCATCATCATCATCATCATCATCATCCCTCGCCCTCATCCACATCCACATCCTCATCAACAACAAGCAGATTGTACAGCACCAAGACCCCATGCCGCCATGAGAACAAGCCAAGCCTAAGCCATTTTGTCATTGCCCAGTACTGTACATAAATCTGAAGAAAGACAATAGTAACGACAGTAAAGATGTGTGCATACTTGTGTTTATATATATAAATATTATATTTACAGAAATACATAATTAAATGATTCCCAAAATATATCTCCACGCTTGGACCTATGGTTTGCTATGCCTATAATTTAATGTCAAAAACAATAAGATAAACATCTATCCATCCCGGACGCGTCACCGAAAGCGGGGGGCTCCATCTCCTTGCCCCGCCTTTGTTGCCTTGGCGCAGCACAGAGGGATTCTGAAGGCATTGGCTCCTGACTTCAAGTGAATACCATCCGCGTTTTGATGTTGGTAGTGGTAGAACATTGGGTAATAGCATTTCTGTTGTGAGAAGCACCTTTGCATGTTAAGAGCAAGCCAGAGCATTCTCATTTGTCACAAAATTTGTCAAAGTGTGTGTTTGTGTGTTTGAGTTTGTGTTTTATAAACATGTTTAAAATTTCAAAGTTACATAATATATCATGATATATAAAAGCGTTCTTGAGATTTGACTCTTCTTTTGCAATTTGCGAAAGGTGCTTTTGTCAGCTTCTCCGGCTCGCTAATGTTGATTGAAACAACTGAGGATAGGAATATGCTGGCCGTCCAGCGCACTCGTTCCTTCAACGAGAAGTTGTCTACTGTGATCCCCAGGCAAACTATCAGCATGTGTTTTGTTCCGTACGTTTGGAACAGGGAGAATGGATACCCAACAGTAAAAGACCTGGATGTTTTTTGGTCCCAATCACTAGTTTAACGTCAAGAAATTGACAATCAGTCAATGAACATTAAGTTTTGAGTTCCCAACTCGTTGCCACCAGCTTACTTTTGCTACAGGCAGCGGCCATCTAAGTACTAATTAATTCCCTTGCCAGTTTCAATATGCTTCGATCGTGTGGAGTTACGTATGTGTGTTAAATGCTGGTGTGTGCTTTCTTAGCGTGCCTTTTTTTTCCTCCCCCTGCAGCTCATGGAGGTCCCCTGCAGGCAGCAATAATGGGCTGACCCAGACCAACCCACTGACTGGGCCACTACCAGAATTTTCACGAGGCTGGCCGAATGTGGAGAAATTCAGCCTGATTTTAACATCACTGCAACCACACCAGCGTCACAGAAACACATAGTTTGGGACCGAAAAGTCTTTTGATGACAGCCCATCCTCATATGAGTTTGAGACAGCTATTACAGCTATTAGGTCCTTGTCCGTACATTGATATCTTTGGCACACACACACATAGAGAAAAATATGTAATACAAAAACTCAATATGTTTTTTTGCATTTGCTGAAGTAGGCATGGACTAGTTTCTCTTTGCAGATGATTTCCAGATCTCTTGCAATGTGAAAACACATGGATTTCCCTGCCAGGAGTTTCAAAGTATCAAAACCTGTTCCCAGCGTCATTGGTCAGTTCTGTTCCATGGAGTGCCTTGGTGTTTATGAATTTACTAACTTTCATTGCCTCATTTCCCAAGCTTCAGATGGCAACAGATGATTTTTTTCAGCTCAATGCCATGTACCTGTAGAAGCTCTCTCCCTTTCCAGCCCTCACAGAAAGCAAAATCTGAAATCAAACCCCGATTCGAGTTGTGCTCTGAATCGAGGTTACAAACGAAGTCTCATGGCTGAAAAATACCTCACCGTGCCGGTGTTTTTTATGGATTTCTTGGTGTGATCAAGAATCAAAAGATTATTTTTGTTAATAGGGACCAAAAATAACAAAGTCGCTACAACAAGCTACTGGTTCAAATTTTTCAATTTTGAAAAATTTGAGAGGATGTTTGATGGACTTTGATGGATGTTTTTCGTGGGTTTTTTCCATGGATGTATGGCCTACCTTCAGGCAGCTGCGGCGTGGGCGACTTCCGGGCTGAAGCCGCCGAGCTGAAGGAATTTTGCGGATTCACCATATAAACCCTATGAAAATTGGATATGTTTTCCTAAAGCAACAGGTTTTAGAAATCAGGATTTCCTCCCCCTTTTTCAACAGGTTTTAGAAATGATTTCTGAACCATCAAGGGTAGTATGCAGGGAAAAGGATGATAGAATATATATATATATATATGATTATAACAATATATATATTGATACAATACCCCATATAGGATCCAGATATGGTATATAATCCGAGCTGCGAGGACTTACCAGGGTTTGAGAGAGACCGGGTTCAGCTCGGTAGGAGTACGTTCAAGATGCGAAACATCCACCGCTGAAACAGCCAGGCGACAGTGGCGAGTTCAAATGCCAAACAACCTGAAGAGACATGAGAATACTTTCATACTATTATTGTAGCCATCTGAAAAAAAGGAATGAGGATTCTGCAAAATGTGGCAGGCTTGAGATTGCTCCTGGATCTTGCTTTGAAAGACGGTAACAAACAAGGAGGTTTCAAGGCGCGATGATTGCTCACGCCGCTACTGAAATATCGATCATTCATCCACGGGCATTCTACTGTTCGATTGAGTGGTTATGATTGGTTGCTTGATTGACTTGCTGACTGACAGACTGAGCATCCAATGATTTTGGTGATCATTGGCCTTCGCCAAAGCTTGATGGAATTTGATTGATCAGTTTTTTAATTTCTATCGCGCTTCACCGAATCTTAGCTCACTTTTGATCGTTCATATCATCACCTGTATGGATCTTTATAATTTATAGCCAATACAATTTGTAACCCATAAAATATGTATATATATATATATCGCATATACATCTTAAGCTCGCACCTTTTAGATGGAGGAATATTCTGCGAGGTCTCAGACGTTGTAGCCACGAATTGACATTGAGTAAGAGCTCAACAGTCAAAGTGACATAGACTTACCAATCAATGAACAGCACCTAGGGATTAGATGGCATTTAAAAACGACATACTCCACAGTTTCCCTGCATCTTTCGGAAAGCATCGTTTCGTCAGGGTCCAGAGCTATTTGCAAGAAGACTTGGAGTCGGTTTTGCCATGGCTTCTCAGTTGCACATGGCCTCATCAATTCATGGTTTGATGATTTGATTGAGGTTTGACTTGGGATGTGTTGGGTCTGTAGCCTCATGGCATCCCAAGGAGTGGCGCGCGCGCCTGAGTCATTTGCAATGGTCCCAGATCAGCCTGCTGCTGGGCAGAATTGGGTGCAGAAGCCGTTTGAGTTGACTTGTCAATCCAACCCACAAACGGGCGCCCAACTACGCACACTGCACGTAGTACGTAGGCTGGTCCAGGTTCCCGCAACATCATGATTAGCATCTGAATCTTCTTGGAAGATGACATTACAGATCATACACTGCATGCGCTGTAGCCCAAATGTCCAATAAATTGGTCAAAACTTATGCATCATTTTGGCTTCACGCTTTGCCTGGGATACCACATTCCCAACCCACCCCCTTCCAAAGTGTGCAAATAGATTATACATGATTATACTGTAGCTGGGGGTGTAATGTCAAACCCTGCCCTTGCCAAGGATGTCAGATGTTCTTGGTGGTGGAGGGCATGAGGAGGCTATTAACTACAAGGGTGTGGCAAATCGGCTCTCCCAAAGTTCAGGCCCACCACCTGCATCCTGCGGCCACCTGTGGCCAGGGCACAAGGGAGAACTCTTGAATGCTTTTGGGCATGGTCAATGGTGGAATGGTCATATTAGGTAGTACTTCAAATGTTAGTACATTGACACGTGCATTTGATTGCACGTTTGCATAGTTTGCATAATTTCATTTACTTTTCCATGTTGCCAGGGATGCAACGAGCACTACTTCACTTAGATGAATTGGAAGAGCGGCCGACGGCGGAGACGGCGGTTCAAAGAACTGTCACTGCCAATGCTCCAGCTGCCGACTACAGGCGGGGTGAGGGATGGTCAATCCCCGCAAGCTATGACCTGAATGGACCATTCTTGGCAGTTTGCTAAGGTACCAAAAAATGGTATAAAAACTCAGTGAAGACTTGTATAGTTTCCCAAAATTAAGCACGAAACACCTGCAAGAAGATCTTGTCAAACGAGGGTTTGACATGTGATTTGAGCTACTTGACATTTCTTGGATTCCACCTCGTGCTCAGCGGGATGCTTGGAGGGGTTGGTAGTATATGGTAGGTAGTGTGTATGCCAATGACTTTCAAGGTGGTGGCCAAGACTGATTAATTGTGTTTCACATGTAACGAGATAAAGATGAACCAGCAGTTTTCAAAGGCGGGGGTCCGCTGGCAACTATTCGCATTACACAGACCCCTAGTGTCGGTTGATGGTTGCAGAATGAGGCATTATATACTCGTATTCTGTATTGTGTGTGTGTTGCTGTCCAATGGCAAAGGCAGTCCCGATTCAACAACAAGAGCTACACCACCGAGTGCCTCCGCTAAAGTTTGGCCCGCTTTGGACCGATCAAATCCCTTGCACTCGTGAGTGACACTGGACAAGAATGAAACAATAAATTTGGACTTGGGTGCTGCACCCAGGTTTGTCTACAACATCATCACCCTGCAATTCAGCTCAAAGTCTCATGAGCAGGCCAGATGGTCAGATGATGAGCCTTGCACGTTTGTAAAAGTAGCTGGCACCAGATACGACTTCAGCAGATGACACACAAGTAATCCGTAGCTGGATTGAAATAGCTTCCCGAATCTCATGCTGCCCATCCTGTGACGAGGCATTTTGCCACGCTTTTGATGAAAACAGTGGCAACCAGTTCTTTGTTTCCGTGGCTTTGTTGATAAGCATGGATCCAGGGAGGCAGGTTGAGATAGGCAGATTTGTTCAAAGTTCAAAGTGTTGAAGCTGGCTTTGACAAGTTGGATGCTCAAGCATTTGTTTCGTGAAAAGTGTTGCCATGCACAGACAAACAAACAATGCATTTTTTGTTGCTCCTGATGTAATACCCACGCGACATTTGGTCATTCGATTCCACTCTTGTTTGTTCATGTCCTCATTGTCTCAAAGGGGTCAAACATATGATTGTGCCATTGTGCTACGGTTTCTTTCCAGCTTCACGTCGATCTTGATTCAAACCTGTTTTAATATGCAGTATATCATGTTCTTTGCATACAGCATACAGTACATATACTATACATTTGGACCGTATATACATTAAAACTAATATACCATACAATATGTGCTGTCTTTTTGGTATGATATGAACTGCTACATACATGGCATTTTTTTCTCTGACACTTTGGTAAGACATGTGGACCCGGATGGTGTGCATTCCGTTTCGAAAAGCGCCGAGGTACGTGTGGTCACATGGGTCGTCATCGTCGGATTCCAGCTTGTAAAGCTGATAGCACTGCTGGTCGCACCTCCAGAGGTGGGATTCCGTTTGACATTTATGATCCCGGGACCCCAAAACCAGCAGTGAAAAGCATCTGAAAAAATTTTTAGATAGATGATTGGAAGACTAAAGTTAGCATTTTGTTTTTGTTTTGAGGTGCGTGTGCTTTTTTTTTAGTTTCAGGGAGGGTATTATTGGTTCAAAGTTTTATTGCATAGATCACCCAACCTTTGACATTTCCTGTTTGTCGCATTGTGATTGAAAGCTTCATTGGTTCATGGGCTGACCAAACGCTTGCCCTGCAGGGCGATAATTCTTCGGAGATTTTTGTATCGATCATGGTCATCTTGGGATCGATAGCTGTCAGTGCCACTTGAATGCTGTGAGACTGAGAAAGTGGAAAAACATTGAGATGATATGGATGTTATACCCTATGGATGTTATACCCTTTGGTAAACTAACATAGCAATGGAAAATAACCTTCAAAAAGGTTATTTTCCATTGCCATGTTAGTTTACCAAAGGGTAGTCAAGTATTTGTTACGGTGATTTTATCTCGTTCGAATACATCAGATGTTTTTACAATCGATTCCGGTTCCTGTGCATATGCCAAGGAAGTATTGCTGTTTCCTTTGCGCTTCAATGGCTTTAGGACCTGGCAAGCCAGCCTCTTGCCATGTTGGGGTGGCACATGGTCCAATGGTTGGGGGTAGCCCACAGGGTTGATATTGGCATAGTAGCTCTCCGATGTGTACTCACAACTCCGCAAACATGCCGGGCGTTGGGGCAGTTTTGCCCTTTGATGGCAAGACCCTCTCAAGACATTTCATTCATTGTCGCAAGGTTCGTGATCGATGGGACCTGCCAGGAAATAAGTTTAGAGAATGATTTTTGGTGGGAAGTTCAGGATATGGGCTGATACATGCTAGTAGAATAGTATAAATCTAAAATGTATTTGTATATCATATTTAATTTAATTATGCAGTATATTGTGTACATGCCGATCATCCAGAACAATGCATACTGATGCGATGGAGTCTGTATAAAACCTGCACATTTCAGAGCTAAGTCTATGTGGCCATCACTTGCTGTGTGCTCATGGTTGGCAAGCACGCCTATGAGGCATTCCCGGCTGCCACAAAAAAAGGTCGTTGGATGTCATTGGCAAGATTGGCAGAAGAAGTAGTTGAATCTTTTTGCAATGCCTGCTGGGTAGCAATGGAGTTTGATTCCAGTATGACAAGTGTTTTTGAAATGCATAGTGCAAATCAAAAAATAATTACAAGATATATGCAATACTGCATGTGTTCCCAACCTTCAAGCGTTCTGAAGGTTTCATTGTTTTTTCGGCGGACTCTATGATGTCAGTGGTAGTTTTTAGGCACCACATTTTCCCCCATTGGTTTTCATTTCGGCCGCGGCTTCAGGGAGCTGGAGCCTCCAAAGGTTTTCTCATTGTTTCGTGTAGTCTTGAGTTTTATACTAATCGTGTAACATCCGTGTAACTGTATGTATTTGTATAATATATGATATTTAAGAATATATGATCGTATGAGTTATGAGTTTTATGTTTCACCCTGCCGCCAGATCGTTGCAGAACAACCAGGATATGTCACAGATTCTTGGCCGCACCAGTTTGTCTCACTAATGAGACACCTACAATTTTGCTTCATTGTTTGCCATTATTTTCTCCTGCCTTTTTGCTTTTTGGTGACCCTAGACTTGGGCAATCTCTACCCTGAGCCCTACGGTTTTACAGCTACGACCCTACAAGCCACCTGTTGAGCTCACAGAATCTAAAAGTCACATCCCAGTTCAAGTTTCTTTGCCTTCCAAACAAGAATTCTCACTTGTCAAACATTCCTGGGAAAGGCATTTTGCTATCATTTTGCTGGCAAATTGGCTGCTCATATATGCTGTACTCGATGAGGTATGTATTCATGCACGCTGCCCTGGACACTCATTGCCTTTTTTGTGCATTTCTATTTGCTTGGAAGAATTTGGATGAAGATCGTATCTATCATATCAGTACCTGCTTGCAGCATGTTTCTACCCCTACCAGCGGGATTTCAAACTTGTAACCCAGCTACTAACATACCAGGCAATACCATTCAAACAGACGTCCCTATCAATATCTATCAATCAAAGTTTAGCCCCCAACTGTCTAGACCTGGCACTCCCGCATTCTGGCTTTAGAATTTTGATGTTCACCAACTAGAAAATCAAAGTTTCACTGTTGTAAGAGTATGGTAGCGCTATATCACTGTGGTCAAGGGGTCAAGGAGTGTTTTCTCCTTGGTTTTGTGAGGATGCTATTATGCCTTTGTTCTTCTGCGCGGGAGTGCGAATGAGATTCCCAGCGGCTTGCTCGGTCTTATTCCTTCACATGGCAACTGGGCAGTTTTACAGCTTCAAGGGTTTGTCCACAGATCGTGGTGGGCGTTGTTCCTGTTGGGGATGGTACCCTTCATACTCAACCCCCTTATACACCTTGTATAGTGGGTATTTATTGGGTATATCACGAGGGCTCCTTGGGGGGGTTGAACAGCTAGGGTATCATCACAGGGTACCACCATTTTCCCCTATGAAAGCGTGTTCGGTGGAGGGCAGATTCTATTTGCAGGCCCGAAAGCCTTGGAGGTTGAGCGAAACAGCTGTAGATAGAATCAAAAAAGGGTTGTTGATTCAAGAGACTCCAGTAGATTCCAGCAAAGTCCGCGAACTGCCGCCTTTTCTAATCTTTTTTGAGTATAGAGTTGACCCAGCCAGCCCTTTCACGATGCATAAAAGACCGATAGTTCAAGGGTAGGCTTGAACTCAACATCAAAGTGAAGGAGAGCCGTGGTTCTTTACGAATTCTAGTCTAACATGGCCAGTGTTTGAGTTTGGTTGTTGGGTTCCTCTCATCTTTGTTTTCCAGGAATGACAGCTAGCATTGTCATGTTGTACCAGAAAGTAATTCAATACATGGTATTTAATCATACCCTCAACCGACTTATGCCACAAGACGCAAGAGATGCGCTGCTTTCACCTCACCACATTGCTTAGCGAGACTCGATTGACCAAGGTGCTTTTGGCTGTACACCATACATACTTGCTGAATGAGACGACATGCACCCTGGCTGTGCGTTGTTGGCAGTGTGCTTGGCATGAACATGCTGAGGGGGATCTGCAGGGTGTATTGCAGTAGTCAGTGTTTCCTGCCGATTCGCTGTTTGGTCTTCGGCCAACCTAGGCACAGTTGGGAGTGGAAGGACGCAGGTCTTTGTTTGCGATGAAGACTTCCGTCTTAGAGTGACTTTGATTGGGAAAGTCTGACGGTGGAACGGGAGAGCTCCAACCTGAGACCCCGAACCGTCCTCTTAGCTGAACTCAGGTGAACACACAAATGACAAGGATCAAACTTGGTTTTGATAACATTATTTTGCAAATGATTACGATTCATTAAGAATCTTTGTTGATTCTTTCAACCTCTGTATCTGCAAACGGCTGCCTAATACCTCAATAGCAGAAATTGCTGTAGCCAAGATCTTAGGGAATCAATGATGTTTGAAATGTTCGGTAGGGCTTACATTTTATGGTGTAGCAGGTTGAAGTCGTCATGTTTGGAAAACTAGCACTGGAGCACCGCTGATGTTGGTGGCTGTTGGGGTCATCGGCCACTATATTGGATTGCCTTCTCATGTGTGATAACTGTCGCAGGGAGAGTACTCAGTGGTCCAGTTTGGCCTTGTTCTCCTTGTGGGTGCCTATGTTTATGTGTCGGAGCGCTTTGCACGGCACGACTTCGCTTGGGATGATCGCATTACCTCTGCTCGTGGTGCAGATCGGGATATTCTGAAGGGGAGTCTTGGTTTCGCAGCGATTGGGGATGTCTAAAGCCTTCTTGGTGTTTGCACCTGCAGAATGTTGGTCCTTCAGCACCTCAAAGACTCCAAAGGTACATTTTTGGAGATACCAATGTGACCACACCAGTGATTAGGTGTGCCCCAAAAAACCCCATATAGATTTCATGTTTCATGCGTTCATCGCTCCTGATGCTTGAGGATGTATCCTGAAGATGTTGTTGAAGCAGTATTCACCAGCTTTCGCAACAATCAGGGTGACAAAATGGAACGTTCAGTCTCCTCCACAGAGACCATCTTCCAAGATCGAGGTCTAGTGATGCCAGACCGCAAGTAAACAGCAGCAGCAGCACGACATTGTACGCTCGGTGTTTTGCCTTCCTTTTGAATGGTTGAACTGTACGAGAGAGAAGATGCATTCTAGCAGCAAGAACCTGCAGATAGTGATTAAATTTGATTAAATTTGGTGATATCTCAAAAAGAAACATTTAACATATATGTATATATATACATATGTCAATCATCTACGTTTCTGGCGTTTCTTGGGAAGACTGTTTGAGCTCTGTTGCAGAATCTGCAGAGATCCCCAAAGTATGCAGAGCATGCACGTAATTTGGAGCATCACTTGTGGCAGCTGTGCTGAGGACAATCGTATTCATCGATATCTACGACTTCGGAAGGGTAGTAGCAGGTTTGCATCCTGTTGATTTGGTGCTGATGCTGGACAGAGTCTTCACCCAGATGGATCTCGTATGCCAGGACGCAAGGGAACATTAAAAGGTTGTGATGTTGGCGGACTATATGACATTATATGACATTATATGACATTCTGATGGTTTGCATATGTTTTGCATTTTCTGTAGCCACTAGTCAAAGACTCCTGGTTTTTTAGGGATGACCTGCTAGAGGCGAAAATCTCTTCATCGACCTTGAGTTTTGCCCAGGAGCATGGCATCACCAAGATCGAAACAGTAGGGAAGACATTTATGGCAGCAGGGCTCCTTGTCAGCAGTGAGGCGAAGTAAGTCCAGTAAAAAATCAGACTGCTACTTCATAACTCTTCATACCAACCAAATGAGACCTTCTTTTGATAAGACTTGTGGAAATGTGGTGCTGGAATTTTTGAAGCAATCCAATGCTAAGGCTGGGTGATCAGTCCAAATCGAAAGAGAAGAATTACTTGAACTCGCAGAGAAGCGGAGGTAGAGCTGTCAAATGCAACTCGTCATCACAAGAATCGCAGGACCCCTGCCTCCAGTGGCAACTCTGAAAGCATCATGAATCAAAATTATTTGTCCATATTTGTGTCGCTTGTTGTGTATAGATGATGTATATATCTAGCGCATATTCACAAACTATTTGGTGTTTCACCCCTTGTTCCACAGGTGAGTGAAACACTTGTTTTGTCTCAAGTCGTTGGGGGCAAAAAAATCTGAGGTTTAGAAGTTGCTGTGGCAATTCTGAAGCAATTTACCAAAACTGTCACCGGCATCTTGGTGATTTGGGCTGTCAAGCCGTCTCTTGTGACCGTTGTCTGTCCGGATGTCTGAGTCTAAATGTTATGAGATTTTCATTAAGAACTCTCCAAAACATCGGAAAAAATCTTAGGTCCATTATGTCATTTCCGTGAAATAAATAATTCGATGTATTTTGTGCAGTTTTAAGCACGAGATTTGCAATGTGTTTGTATACCATATCAGAATTGATCTGGTATGTTGCACTGAGGTATGGAAGGTATGGAGAAGTTGTCGCTGAAGATCGGCCTTAACACAGGAAATGTCTGGTGTCCCAAGTCGACCATGAGGGAAATGGAAAAGGTAGAGATCAGATACTGTGAATTTGTCCCTAAAGTCCCGATTAGTAAATACATCTAAATGTTAAACCTTCTTTTTGTGAATGTAGGAGAAAAAGGATTGGAAATTACGCAGTTGCAGGTTGCTTTGCGGGGGCAGACCCCAATGATGAATGGTGCGGGAAGCGGCCATCAAAGAGCATTGAAGAACTGTAAGGAAAGGAAAAGCAGTAGAGACAGCGAAATTATCAGAATGAGATAGCGTTGTGGGATTGGGGGAGTATGCTTCTTTAAGGGAGAAGTACCGGTAACTCCCGAAAGCCGCTGAATGTGGCACTGGGAATTTTGCATTAGTTTTGCTCCTCAAGAATCTTTCAGTGGCCCTTAGGTGATCAGCGGAGTGGTCGGATCGCAAAAGCCACAGTTTGCACTTTTTGGTGACACTGTCAATACAGCAAGCCGCATGATGAGCACCGGCGAGGTGCGGTTGAAAAAACATAGGCTAGGCTGACGATGAAAGGATTCGACGGACAATTTCTGTGTTGTGGATGTAGAAGCTGCATATTTTCAGAGTGGTAGGTGAACCACATCCACGTGTCGGCTGAGACGTACGTGTCTTGGCAAGATCGAGGAGGATGAAGTTGAAGTTTGGCACATGATTCTGGGGATATTTATGATAGACATTGATTGACTCCAAATGATTTGAATTCATAGCTCGCTCGTTTCAGAGCACTTGAGAACTATGGTTTTCAACTCTGTGTTGTTTCCTTGCTTGACCACGCACTTCAATAGAATCTGGAAATGCAATGAAATGAATAGCATATATGATTGCATTACTTCACATGACTCCACATCACTAAATTCAACTATAGCCTGACTACCCAGTCAGGGTATGTTTGGACAACTAGTCCTTCTGGGCTTTGAGCCCTTCCAGGCGACATATTTGCAAGGATTCATGAGCCGACTACCAGTTCCACTCAGGAATTCCTGCGGAATGATGATCGCTTCAAGTGGCATCAGCAGCAGATTTGGGCAAAAGGCACCCCAATTTGTGGAGAATTTCTGCAGAACACCTGTATGCTTAGGAATCAAGGCATGCAGCGGTTTTTTGCTATAGGCTATACGTAAAACTGAATGGCTGCGCTTCGCAGCAGTTGGCCAAATGCCCTGCAGAAAAACACCCTGGAAAATGAACGGCTGACAACAATAGTGGAGGTGGTTTTGGAAGATGATTTTTCCTTTTAAGTGGTGGATTTTTAGGTTCCATGTTCAATCATGTTAATTTTCCGGGGTGTAGTCCCAAAAAATCCCTTCCAGAATAGCATGTAAGAGCTGATTTGACTTCGCGACTTCGCTCTCCAGGCAAGGGCTACATGGACACATACCTTCTGGAGAATGTCGCTGTGCTCAAACTACTGCGACCTAATTGACAGAATATTTGCTAGCCAGATGAGACGTACTATATAATTAGTAGATATTGATAGATATTGGATACCCTCAGGTAAACTGACATAGCAATGGAAGATCCCCCATTTTCAATAGGGAATACATCTTCAATAGGTATACAATTGCTATATATTTTCCATTGCCATGTTAGTTTACCAGAGGGCAATCCATTGTCCCAGAGGATTCACATGTCTTCACAGTTCTGAGTTGGCCTTTGCGAAGCAGATGGTTGATGTGCATGTTACCATGTTACCCCCAAAAAAAACTAACGAATCGACCATTTGAAGGTGGAAAATTTCCTATTGAAAATGGTGGATGTTTCCAATGTGGGTGTTTCCGAAAATGGTGGGTTTTCCCCCCAAATCATCCATTTCAATAGGAATTTCCATTATAAATCATCGATTTTGGGGGCCCACCCCTATTTTTGGAAACACCTATATGTCATCTTCGTTTTCAGGGCTGTATTAAAAATCCATGTTTTTACTTCCAGGACAAGCGAGGTCAAGATGCCAATGTCTTCGCTGTGAATCGACATAATTCTCATCGAGAGGGCAGCATGATTGACATCGATTCAGAAGATGACGCTCGTTTTTTGCATCGCAGAAATTTTTTGTGTTCCTGAAAATCCGGTGAGAAATTTGGGGGGAGCTTTGGTCGATTTTTTTGAGGGATTTTCCCATGTCATTTTCCTACTCAAATGAGGATACCCCCATCCAGACATTTTCAGACTCTGAGAAGGGAACTTTTTTCACCAAGTTCCGTTCCCAACAGTCCAGCAAGACAATGGGCACCTTCCTGAATCAGTCGACTTTTTGTGAAAGAAACGCTGGTTTTAATCATCAGATCTTGCGATGATTTTTGAGGAGAAAAACTGTCACATTGGAACCTGAAAAAGATTGGGTAAACCTTCATGTTCCGTAGATCCTGAGGTGGGCCTACAAGCGCTTGATATTGAGAAGCAGACCTTGATGTTTGGAGTGATGTCAACCTTAGGGAAAATTCGGCACCTTCCAAAGGCGAAATCGAAGTTGGTTGACTTTTGTTGGGAAAAAAACAAGTTGGTGGCATGAAACAGGACATTCTTTTCAGCACCAAACTGGCGATATTTGATACTTTTTGTGTGATATTCAGAGCTTGGTTCATCATTCATTTCCATTTAAGTTACTCCTGCTAGGTTTGCATTGGGAATGCTTCTTTGACTTCCCTTCATGTTTACAACTTTGTATATAATGCCGGCCATATGTGGATATTTGGTCAAAAGATTAGGATCCACACAGAGGTATCACAGGCGTTCCGTGATCATGTTGCATGATATCAATATGCGTGGCATATATTGTTGAGTGGGATTCGTGGGATTGATTTACACATTACAGCTGACTTTCAATGTTTGTAAAGCGTCCGGTGTCAACCTGCTGTTGCAGGTTTTTCGGGATACCTTGACTTTTTGCATTAAAGTCATCGAACTGGACTCTGGGCAGTTCTCCAGCGGGGCTGGTTTTTTTAGAGCTTTTTATGGGTGAGAAGTACTGTAATCATTTATGATGTTATGTAGTGGGATGAGTTTTGTACCCAGCCAATCAACATGATTTGTGCAGCCGCATATCTTTCAATATCTTTCATATTCATATTTGCATTTATGTTCATTTTCATAGTATTTGATGATATGTCAGCATTTCAGCAGCTTCAATCTTCACTTGAACATGAGCCCGTATGAGCCCTAAGGATTCTCAAAAGGCATCCCTTGAGAAGTCACTCTTCGTGCCCTGGCTGAGTTTTGTGAAGTGTCAAGTAATGACCTTCAAGATTCACGCGGTTGAAAGGTTCAGGGGACCTATACTCAACTAGTGACACTAGTGGTTAACAATCCCTTTCATAAGGGGATCCTAGGAACCCAAACCACCAATTAACGTTGATATATGACCCTTGGCAATTGCAGCTTTGGCCCGCAAGGTCTCTTTGCTGCTCTTCTTGACTTGCTTTTGCATGGAGCTTCGAGCTCAGTTAATTCATAGCAAAGGGACAGAGCTGAAGATGCCAGTGATTGGACAAGCCTTCTTGTAGCGATCGGACCCATCTCTTTGGAGCAGCAAGTGGGCAAGAAAAGCCTATCATGGATTTCTGTTGCTTTTTTTGGAGGAAACTTGACGATGGAGTGGCCGCTATGCTGATCTTTTAACTTTCTCTCTTGAGGTTGTTCTTCATTATTATTGGAGAAACTGGTGAGTATGCGCATGGTGCGGTGCTCAGTTGCCCTTCAATTAGTAGCTTCACTTTCATGAACCTGTCTTGGCTCATTTTTGAAATGGTTGGCCTTCTGAGCAAATCAAACTTAATGAAAGACCCACCCAGCGTTGCGCAACCGAGATTTGGAACTGTTCATTAAGCTGCGTGGGAGCTTTGCTATCGTATTTGCTATCTTCCTCCTCATTGGTGGTGCTGCTTTGGCTGGTCATGCTGGCCTCCAATGCCTGACAGAGAGCAAGGTGGGCATACCACCTCCAATGTCAAGTCAAGGCTGTCGAGGGTTCAACTTCTCCAGAGTGCCGTTCGATTCTCAGGAGAAGAAGGAGAAGAGTGGAACTGTGGAGTCCCTGGAGCTGTCCTTTGGTTGCATTCTTGACTTGTCCCGTCAGCAAGATGACGTGAGATGATTTCATAGAAGCACCTACTGCTTCACTCCTTTGCCTCATGCACCAACTAGACTGTAATGCGCATTCAGTACTATTAGCCACTAACGACTCACTGATCTGAAAAACGAGATGCGTTAGTAAGGGGATACTGCACGGAAATATTCTAAAATCATCGACTTGCAAGCCCATGTGTTTCAGTTCACCAAGTGCGACTATTTTTGGTTTTGTTGATATTCTTGCCACGGCAAAACTGACGCATTTCCTTGAAGCTGGCTGTAACATGCTGTAACTATCATTTATTTCTGCTTATATAAATACAGTATAAATGCATGTATGCAAATGAGATTAGATGATTATACGTGATTGGTTGAGTGGTTGACATTTAGGCATGCAATATATATACAACACAATACATATAGTCATATAGTCATATAGTTATATAGTTATAAAGTAAATGTCACAACTCACTTTTGTGTCTCCGGGGTGCATGCACCTTGTTGTATCTATCATCCGCGACCGAGGGACACGCAGCCTGCGGAGAGGCCTCTCCCTACAAGGGTGATAGGGCTTGCGTTGTGAAGTTGCCTTGTGACATGTAATTGACATATAATCTCAAATCATATTACAACTATTCGCTTGCTACACTTGGTTGGGCCCTATCGGAGCTTATGACTTATAACGTAAGCTTTGTTCAATCTTGTGAAAGATGATGTAATGTACTCGGTCAATATCTTCTGCCAGTCCTTCCCAAAGCAAGGGTCCCATGGCCCAACATCTCACACCATTTCTGCATACCTTGGGCGAAGGCTTCCCCAGTTTGTCCCATTTCGGCTGTTCCACAGCTAAATACATCAAGGATCGCCAAACAAACCTTGCTATTGGAAACCTCGAAAATGATCTAAGCTCCTAATAAATGAGCACTAAAGCCCATCAAGAGAGCCTAGGCGCCTGAAACATGCCTAACCGCTCAAATACCATTTGTGAACTCCTTCAAGCTAAGTTTATTTCCTTGGAACCGCTCACCGTAAACATGCTTTCAGATTTGTAGAGAAATCCAACTTCAAGAGGTGATGAGATGGGTGTAGACAGAGGCGTACTTACAGAGGGGGTTGGGGAAGAATCCAACAATAGCCAGCCAGGTCGCGAGGCCTACATCAATTATGCATGTTGAATCACGGGTTTTTTGGCTACCAATTTGTACTTGTAAAACACAGTTGTACGGTACTCAACTTCACCGGAGCTGCGTTCCCTGGTCCAGGCTAGACAGGGATCAGTCAGAGCACTCAGCAGGGATACTTGGGCTGCAAAGTCAGATGCCTTTGGATATTTTGGAAAGTGTGGATTTGATTATTTCAAGTTGTGCTTTCATTGAAGCCTATCTTATTTATATTGTTTCTTATTTGATCTTTATATTTCTTGTTTGTCTCCAGCCACCATTGTCGTTTGCCAGGCCGGAAAGCAATGGAGATGCAGGAGAGGCTTCGGAGGATGAGAGTGAACATAACCCACGCCGAACGAAGCTGTGCCAAAGTTGTGGGGGACGTAGGTCAAGTTCCAAGGGTTCTACGGGTTCTGGGCAAAGATGTTGGTGGTGGTTTCGAAGATTTTGTATGTTCACCCCTAACCTTTCTTGGGGAAGATGAACTCATTTTGAAAAGAGCATATTTCTTTAGATGGGTTGGTTCAACCACCAACCAGAATCCAGAATTTCATCTTTTGGTAAAAAATAAGTCAGATTGCAAAAAACGTTGTGACATGGTCACTGCTTGAAAACTTAGGAAAGCCATGCAATGGTGTCTCGGCGGGTCAAATTCATCAAATGCCAGGGTTCAGAGCTAGTTTTCCTCAGTCATACGGTTGATGGACAAAATCCTGCACCACCAAGGACAATGATAATCCCAATATTCATAGGGTTTCAGCGATCCCAAGTGGTGTTCCATCAACCGTATGTAGACAAGTGCCAGCACTTTCAGGTTGTTGTTGCTGGGGCGCATCGGCGTCCCAGTTTTCTTAGTAGCCGCCGCCTACCTCACAGCGATCGCTTCCGCAATTTATGGCATCTCAAACCAAAACGTGGAGGCGGGCTGTTTTGTATTTTGCTGGAGCAAACACAAGAAATCGATTGTATAGCGTAGAGTGGTTGTTTGATATTGTTTGGACGTAAATGTACAACATGTTATAGCTATATGTGCATTTGGTGCTGAAATATTATGAAATGTATGCATATCTTTGCCCAGTGGTTTCTCACAAACCTGATACAGAGGAAGTTGCGCACTGGATCTATTATGAATCACTCTTCTACATTAGTGCCATGATGCACTTGCTCCTTGGCACCAGGAAATAGCTTGAGGTTTTTTTACGGAACGAAGAGTTGGAGTAAGTTTTACATGTATCCTTCCTGAGGAATTTGTTAAGAGTCTCCGTGACAGCGTTCCTTTGTGGTGCTCTAATGGTTTTACCTGCTACTGGTACTGGAGTCTTGGCGGACTGGCCGGCTGGTGCTATCTACCCAGTTACTGTGTCACTTGGCGTTTTTCACCGGTTCACCGGGTCGGGTTCAGTCATGTCAGCCAGTCAGCATGGAGAAATATCATCTTTGGTTGGTGAAAGCATGGTGCTTTTTGATTCTGCCGCGAAACTATATATTTTTTTGTTTAGGCCCGCCATGTTTATTTATCAAATGGTATATCTTAGTTTCTCTGGGCAGACAACTGTTCATTATTTGATGTCCTTCGATGAAATGCTAACTGAGGTTCATTCTGCAAATGAAGGTAGTTCAAGACCTGAAATGGTATCAGCTCAAAAGCGTAGAGGACCTAAAGATTGTGGAGAAGGACGGGGTTCAGCCTGACAGTATTTTCCAAATATGTTGGAGACTTGGAGGTACCCAGGCTTCCTTGGAACTTGCTGTGATGCGAGCCATTCATAATCAAAAATTGCAAGCAAGAAAGCATGTTGTTGATGCAACCGGGTTTTGCTGTGTGTGGTTGCAGCCCTCCAGGAGCGCAAGGAATGCGATACTTTGTTGTGCCTCACCTTGCAGTGTGATGTGTGTTTGCCTTTCTCATTCAGTTTCCAATCAAAAAAGACTAGAGAGACTAACTTGCGTGCCCCTATGACTCTTACACTTGCACATGTTTCAATGCTTTTTGCTGGATCTTCCAGGCATGTCCAGAGGGCACGTTCAACAGTCAGGGTCATTTGGCCCAGTATTTGGAAGAGTTGTTGGCTGAGGAACAGTTTGCTGCCAAAAGAGGTGCTTCACAGTATGCAGACCAACAACTTGGAGCTTGCGCTCCTTGCCTGAAATTCCACAGAGAAACATTGGGTTTTTGGGAACATCGCCTCCTAGGGACATGATTTTTGGGCATTTGCTCTAGCTAGAAACGCCTGGAATTCGGAAAAGCAGATGAAAGGCATCTTTTGCTAGCCGGCAAGGGATATTTGAGAGTATGTCTAGTCTCTGCAGGTGCATTGTTTGGGAAGTTTTGGAAGGGATGGTTGCTAAGAAGCGAACCTTGGGGGCAGTGCAGTGTTGGGCAGTCCAACAAGCCCCATACTGTACCCTTTAGGATCCTTTACTTATGATGATTATTGTTTCGACAATAAGAATCACATAGAATCACAAGGACTTTCTCTCTACTGACCATTTTTTCGTTCCTTGAGCTTGCGTGCAGGTACACTTATCGGGTCATTGCCTTAGCATCAATGCTTGAACATTCGCTAACACTTCTCAGCACGGTTGGCTTTCCACCTGACCCAAGGACATGACAATGCTTTTTGCTGATATTGTGGGCTTCACTGGGTGCGCGGCCGAAGACAATATGGGATGGATTGCCAAATTGGTTCATTAAATTCATGCTAACACGCTACTGGTAAGTATATTCCTGCTTCCGGTACGACCCTCGGACTGGTTTTTTGTTGCTATGCGATGTCCCTTTTTCAAGGTACTGTACCAAGCACAAGAGCAATCCAAGCACGGCAGTGAGGCCGGAGGTTGAAGGATTTTGCTGGTTTGTGGCTGCGGCACTTTCCCTCTTGTGCCGTACAGGCTGGTCACGCACCTTTTTGCCAGGTGGCAGCCTAAGTTAAAAAAAACAGAGTTGTTGAATGAGTTTTGAAGAAGAGCTGTAGACCTAAACCACTGGTAATTTGTGGCATTATCAAAACAAAAGGCCTCACGTTGATCTCATATCCTGATTCCTGCATATTGGGGATCCATACGGATACAAATATCTACACAACAGAATGCATCCAAATCGAAACGCAAACAACTCAACTGATTGGCAGCAGATGCAAGTGAAAAAGATTGAAAAAGTCTGATTTCCAGACAAACCCTTTGGCTAATCCTCAGAACAGTTTCACTTGGAGCTGTTCGAGACATTCTCTAAGGTTTGATGACTGCTGCAAGCTTCTGGGAGCGTGACCACGATGCCATGTCTCAAATAGCAAAGGTTCAGGTCTCTTACATGCCTCCATCAGTTTCCCTCTGTAAGTATCCGTCAGTATTCTCAGTTCATTCAATTCTGCAGGTACAAGGTGTGCACTATTGGAGATGCCTACCTTGCAGTGAACGAGCCAAAAACACAACATGATGACCGGGCCCGGGTGCCCATTTCTCATTCAATTTCCATGTGAGGCCAACATGAAGCAATCCCCGATACTCACAGCATCTCCACTTTCCGAGACCATTGGTGCACTTGTGCTGCTACACTTGGCTATGGCAATGCTGCGCATTATTGTCCAGGCACTATAGACCCGGCGGGGGCTTCATCGTAGCCTCATGACAAAGATTGACATAAAATGACACGCCTACCCAGGAAATAAATGATAAGTATCAATAGCATACTAAGAAATAATAAATGCCCATAGATTGGCACAACATGTGTGTATACAAATATCCATAGAAACACATAGTGGTAGATGGCACAGGTTCCATTTGCTGGTTAGTGACTTAGTCCTAGGCTGCCAGGGTTCATACTCTTGAGCATTTTTGAGCCAAGGCTTCAGTAGAGAGATCTTAGGGATGAGCCTAGGGCCTAGTAGATTCGGTAGCCCAGATGTCGAACAAGCACCCCGGAATCCAAGAGCAACATGGAGATCACGAATTGTCTAGACTTTGATGCCTGCTTCTGTTGTTTGGAATTTTGTCAGTTGTGCAGGTACGCCATGAGGTGGATCATGAAGGACACGGTTGAATGAATTTGAGATGAGATTGGAAGAGTGGAGGGTGGACAATTGCATGGCGCCACCAAATATTTGAACCAAGAGTCCTGCTATGGCTCTAGGCTTTCGGAGGAATAGACAAAGCAGTGTAATATATATATATATATAAATATCATACAGTGCAATCAGAGAGCTGTCCTCCTGATGTAAACATGAGGGTTTTGTTTAGACTGATTTGCAACAACGAGGGTTTGCATGGCAGAAACAGACCAACGCTGGGCATTATAGCTGCACCGGTTGGCCACCGGTGGTCCGTGGTGAAATATGATATGCAGTAGTAAACTTCAAAAGAAATGCATTCTTTTTGGTGGGATCTATTTTCATGCAAGGAATCGGGTTCAAGTTTTGTTGTTCAGCAATCTGTCAGGACTGAACATGCGAATCGGGCTTCATCATGGGCAATTTGTGGCTGGAGTCATTGGAAGCAACCAGCTCCGCTTCGACATATGGGGTGAGGACTGCCCAATTCCTCTCAGCTTCTTGAGTTGGATTTGCTGGAGCTGCACCACATCCATCCACATCAAACCTTTTGTTCTCGTGCTGGAAGGCATCATCCCAAATCATCCCAAAACACCCAACTCTTTTGTAACTTCAAACAGGATGTATTGCTTGGCAACCAGATGGAATCCAGCGGAACCTTGGTGTTTTATAGCAGACTTGACCTGAGTTGAAGTGTCGTGTCTTCTTTCCCAAGGCGCTTAGCCACAACTTGTTAAACAAACCAATCTTTCGGCATTTGTGATTGTGGTGGGCAAGGGTATCGCGTATCCTTTTTGTAGAACCTGAAACGAGGTTTGTGTGTGTACATGCATTGGAATAGTGACTAGATTTGACAAGGCTTTTCAATACCCTCAACTACTTAGGGTCTAGAATGGGTGGATTGGGAAACCCCACGACCAGGGGTCTAAAATGATAGGGTTATGATTGTAGACCCCTCCGGTTTTATGATTCTAGACTCTTTGTTGTTTTCCGTGTTTTTTCCTGTACATGATAATCCCCCTTGGTTGTGAATGGGAGTCTTGGCTATGAACAGAGTTTAAGGGGTCCCCAACCAAGAGATGGTGAATGCTTATATGATGTTTTTGTTGGGGTTCGGAACACCTGCGCCGGGCACGACNATCTTATTATTTGTTTGAGTTTGGTCTTTGTTGTCCTCAACCAGTACTGTTAAGGAAGGCTTTAGAATGCAAATTTTTGGGTGATTTTTTTGAAAGGTATACATTTGAGGGGTCCAATATCAACATTTCTATCAATTTCTGAAGGAAAACCGCACCCGAATCGATGCAAATCTGCGGGGGTTCTGGTGACTATCCTGCTATTTGGCTGGCATTCTAGAAGAAACAGAAACAATATGATGTCTGGAGATTGGAGAGTGACAATTCCAAAGATCAATGGTACCAAAAGTGATGGGTCTAGAATGGTCCGCAGCAATGATTTTAGACCCCCATTCTAGACCCCTGTTTTATTTTCATTGATTGGTCAAATGTAAATGGAAGGTCTGAAATGCTAGTTCAGCATTTACGGCATCCATTGGAAAGAATTGATGTTAGACCCGGGTTTTGGGGTCTAGAATGGAGTTGCCCAAGTCCCTGGGAAGTACCTGAGGGTATGCTTTTCAGGGATGTTGTTTCCTGGACACAGATTGTTTGTTTCAGTATGTTTGAGTACACAACACCATCTCTTCACGTCGGTTTCGCCTCGTCAAGCCAAGGTGAACCAGGACGCATTTGTTGTAGCGAAACCTTTGTCCAAGTGTTGAAGGACTTCAAGCAGTTGAAGCCTCAGAAAAAAAAATAAGTCTTGCCGTGTCTTACCAGCTTTTGTGATGATTTCCTGATATTTCAATCAAGCCAATCTGCTTGGCTCTCCCCACAACTCTATTTCTTCTTTGCTGCCTTTGGGTAGAGTCCAGTTTTTGTGTGTTGAAAATTCTGCGAAACTGAGGTTTAGCTTCACGGAGAGGGAACTTGTCAATTGTGCAGGGTCAACAAAAATGGTGCAGAGCTACCTCTTGGATGCTCCTCATGGTGCCTGGGCAGGTCATGCTGCGATCTGCAAAAGGTATTTCTAGGTTATGCTAAGCTCATACTGGCTTATACAAAATGTATGATGCAGCCAAATGTTATGTTTTTCAAATGTATATATATATATATATACAGCATATTTTATGTATATATATATACATACTTTTGCGGCATGATAGACATGGCAACTCAGAAACTGCTACCCTGGACCTAGGCATCGGAACAGGCCTTATTGAGGAAAAGCCATCACCACAATCACGCAGAAGCCAAAAGACTTCCCGACATTTGACGACGAAAAAGACCAAGGGTTCGAAATCCAAGTCTGAAGCATGCAGGATCACCTGAAGGACATTGAAATTTGTCAAGATGGCGATTGTAGATATAACTGATATAACTGATAATGGTGACAAAAAAATAGATATGGTGGTTTCCTAAAATGGTGGTACCCAACAACCATGGGTTTTCCTACTAAAAATGATCATTTTGGGGTGTTTTGGGGGTACCACCATTTAAGGAAACACCCACATTGATGAATGTCATAAAGCAACTGATTGCATTTTTGACTGAGAGTGCGCGAATGATGTTTTTTTCCAGGGTATTCACAAGAATCGATGGAGTATAGTCACTATCCAGACCCTACATATTAGACTTGATTTGGGATACCCTCCGAGAACTACTACAATTTCGCCACACAATTTTATGAGGGATGCCAGATGATGTGAGGGTTGCTTTGGATAGATTTGGCGCCCACCGAGATGTGAAATATCAGGTCTTGGTTCGAAAAACTTGAGTGCTGTCAATGTCTTTCATCGCCCAAAGGCAAAATGCACAGTTGTTTTGATATATTTTTCGGCGGGCGCGTCAGCCCCGCTCTTGTTTGGTTTGGGAGCACATTGCCGACTGAAATCTTCCCGGTCCCTGCAATGACACCTGACAGTATTGTCCTGAAAACATCTTAAAACGACTTAAAACACCGTTGTTCAATATCATTGTGCTTCATTCTGTAGGTTGTTCTGAAATGATTCAGGCCAAACGGAATCGGAAGTGGAGGGCAGCTCTCAAACCAAGACCGCCATGATATTTCCACACAGCCCTTGAAAGGGGCGAAGTTGATATGCAAATACGGCCGGGCTCCTTCGTTTGCCCCGGCTCCGAAATAGGCTTGGTAACCGGCGTAGATGAATAAAAACCCTAAACGTGGTCTCTAGCGTGCTTTGAAGGGTGCAGTGGAACCACGTAACCCCAAACCAATCCCTAAATTTAAAACCCTAAACGTGGAGTGTGGTATGTGTTCGAAGGTGCACTGCAACCATGAAACCTCAAACCAATCCCTAAATTGTGGGACCTTGGGCAAACGAAGGCGCCTGTGGGAGCAAATACAGTGATATACATAGCATCCAAGGATGGCCTGGCTGAGGAATCGATACAATTGGATTGCAGAAGTCAAGCTGTTTTGATCACTGTAGCTAGCAGACATGACATTGGAAGAAGGGCATTTTCTATTTTTGTAACAGGCAGAGGCTTAATGAAAGGGCACTTGACTTGCCATTGCCGTGAATGAATGAATGCCTTTTCTTCAGCCTTTTCAACAGGTCCTTCCAGCAGCCCTCACGGGCTCAGTTCAATGTGCGATGCCTGCCCTATTTCTCGGTACTTGGATCTGGGGAGTGCAGCAAACATAGCAAACACATGGGCCAAAGGGAGCTCACAAAATGCTGCACGAAATGTCATTGACATGTAAAACCGCTATGTCTGGAGATTTGATCCCACAGCCTTGAAAATGGTAACTAAGGTAGCACTTCTTGTAGCATTCGCAGGATTTTTTTTTAGACAACAGATTCAACAGAGGATGACAATCATTTTGATAGATTTTCCCGTGTTGTTAAGATTGCAGCATAGATCTATTGTAATGCGTCCAAAAAAAATTTTCCATGGTGTGTGTTCAGTTTATTGCATGCCTGGCCGCTGAGGTCCAAAACCTCGGTCTTCAAAGGCGGGAGTTGGCGAAACCCCTCGGAAGCCGCAAGCAGCAAGCCGTGGTGTTGGTGTAAAAGATCTCCAGGTTTGCAGCATAAGAGGATGTAAGGGATATTGTTTGATGGTTCAGAAATCCGGCGATCACCAGTTGAGGTTGGTAGTTTCTCCCATTATTTACAGGGTTTTATACATCCTTGGTAGTTCAGGGTTTCTTCCATCAACAGTATCTTGATTATGCTGTCGCTGTTTCCAAGAAGCAACGAATTGGGGTGTCCAGCTTTGCATGCTTTCGGTCGGGCTTTGTTGTTGGCCCAGTCTCAGAATGACCTGAGACCATTTGACACCCTTGCCAAAGGAACAATGACTTACTGAAACAGCGAAGCTTGGGAACATACCCCAAACTGTGGCCCAGCAGTTTACACCTAGTCTTTTCAGACACGTTAGTAATAGGCTTTCTCATGGCGACGATGATGGTGCAACCTGTTGCTGCCTGAACCTGCAGCATCCGGATGATTCATGTGCACGGCATCCATGGGGTTCCTGGAAACAAAGCGCAACGGCAGGTCCAGACACTTGACATGGAGCTACTGAGGAATAAACTCGCTAGTCAGGAGCGTATTACCGATGCAGCAGCCTGGTGTCTTCCAAGCTAGGCCCAAAGTGAGGATTCGCAGGAAGCAGGGCAAAGCAGGTTAGAGATACAGCAAGAGCTTTGCACTCCAGCAGCAACTCTGAAAAGATGGCGTTTAGTGTCCAAGTGGCTTGGAGGCAGAGCTCAACGTGAGTGAAGATGGTGCGCCGATTGGAGGAGGGTTCCTCAGCTGACTGGTGCCGAAGCACGGGGCTGCAGCTTGGAAGCAGCTGCTGCTCAAGTGGCATCCTGACAAGACTCCCCAAAACGCGAAGGTGGCCACTGAAGTGTTCCAAATACTTCAGATCAGGCACAACGTGGCACAACCGAAATAAAATCTAAATATACGCAATGTATGCACACAAGGAAGTCTTGAAACCATGTTCACAGACATGTTGGCCGCCAGGTCGATTTCCTCATTTGCTGGTGGCCTTGTTGCTGCCCAGGATGGGAGATGTAACAAAAACAGACTTGAATCATCCCCCCAAAACGCCCTGCAAATTCCAAGAGATGCATTTTTCATCATTTTTCGACAGTTCCTTGAATTTTTTCCCAGAAATGTTCCTTCCAGTGCTGCAACGAAAATTGGGGAAAAATTGTCCTTTGCATTGGAAAAAAGAAACGATTTTGTGGATTCTCAAGACTGGGATTCCAGTCATTCAACTGGCAGGTTGCTGGAGTATCATTGTCTCAGGCAAGGCTTTGGCCGCAGAGGCATTAAAAAACCCCAAAAAGGCAAAAACCGAAGAATTATGTACTACAAAAGGCAAGGTCATCCTAAATGATGATGACTTAAACGATTCTATCAAGAACATTTTAAAGCAAATATGTTTAAATGATGCAAATTGCACCACCATCTTTTTTTTGTCACGATGTGCAAAGTCATCCGAAGTGATGGTGTTACAAAACATCAATGTTCAGGACGGGGAGGTGCATTTTAGAAGCGAAATACGGATTCAGGCATGCAAGTTTTTAGGATACTGGGCATCTTAGAAGCGTGGATATGTTTCACATTCATACGTTACACATCAGAGAATTTACGTGGTTTCATATCCATTGGCCTAAGGTGTATTACAATCCAAAAATGCAAGTCATGACGTGGTTCTCTTAGAACACATTGATGGTTCACCTGGAATGTCAAAAAAGGCCATGCTCTTAGAGATGAGCACTTAGAACACAATGTCCTTTCTCCGATCCCAAACGCCAGACTTAGAACATCTACGAACAGTGTTTCAAAAACGTTACCGCTGCATTGCCTTGTGACTTACAGGGGTGGCTGATGTCCTGTTCCCTACTATGTTTTAAGGATGTTGAGTGTTCTAAATTGTCGATGTGTCAAATGACCCGAACTCTGATTAAGAAAAAATAAGTGTTTTATAGGAAAAATGGTTGGAGAAACATTCTAGGGATTTTTCAAGGTGACTATTAAATCTGTTTGTATTTGTTTACTTATTTATTTGAATATATTTGCATCACTTAGTTTATGAAATGTTAGATTACTTAGATCACCATGTTTGGTGTTCTTGGCCCTTTGTCGTGGCTTACATGCCACGACATAGGCATTGAAAAATGCTGTCAGGTCGGAGCTCCTGTGCTATTCAGGACTGCGACAGTTCCGAACGCACAAGGTGCCGGGGATTTGCACTCAGGGACTCAGCATGCAACAGTGTATATAATGGGATACTTTTAAGCATGACCTTTGCAATATGAAAGAATATGAAATATTGTTTCAAACACCATGGCTACCTTACCAGTGTGAGTCAGTTCATGTATGTTTATGTCAGCTTCGTGTTTATTCAAACTCAGCGGTTTTTTTGCGATGTGGAAATTTATGGTGACTTATGGGTGCCTTCCAAGGCATCAGTGCAAATGGCACATCAAGTCCTCCTTCTCGGATTGAGCAAAGGACGGACCTTCGTGAAGCGGAGAGGAATGGAGGAAGTGATAGGATCCGTGTCATGTTTGGAGCTGATGGATGCGCATGGCTTGGTGGACTTGGGGGCCTTCTAGGTGACTAGCTCTCTAGTTGTCTCTAGTTCCTTGTTTGCTTGGATCATTTGCATGCCAGGACACCCCAAAATGATGGCGCCAAGGTCAGAAGAAGTCTTGCAGTCGAAGTCACTAATGCTTCTGGAACTGCTTGTGTTGAAGCATTCTGGAACACACAGTTTTGCAAGCATAATGGCCAGAGCCATGAATAGGAATTTGGTTCGTCTCAAGTCCAGGTTTCAAAAGGTATCTATGTGTGTAGTACCTGGTGGCTGGGGCTTGCGCTCCTTCATGCTGATCGTATTGTCAAGATTCTGTAGTCTAGAAAAAGTGGAGAACATCTACAATAAATGCAGTCACAGTGCTTCTCATTCTTCCGCCCTGTGCAGCCCGATTTCCTTGGCAGAAATAAATTGCCCGGCAGAGCAGCAGCAAAATTTTCTACTGCATAGATTTACATATTAATATGCTTTCATATTTCCTGTGCAGGTCTGCGTTTAGGCACACTTTCATGTCTTTTACTGCTGGTTGTTCTTTGGTTAGATTTGCGAACTGGAGACCATATACTGCAAGATCCCATGAAAGCAACCATGCATAGTCGTGCAAGGCAATGCTGACACATAAGCATGAACTTGTGTAACTTCTAATCTATTATCATCTGAGAGTTAAGAACAATGAACTGAGTACACAAACTGCAGGGTTTGGTTTCAGCTGCCAAAATCATTTTGTTTGGCAGATCGCAGCGCCATGGACGAAGAAGAGGGAGTTGAAGCGCCTCGTCCTTCGCACCCAGCCAAGGATCTCTGGCCCTCTTGGCCGCGAGGCAGTTTCCCGAAGATGTTGGGGGTGTCATTTAAAGCCTGCTTTTTGCTTGATATTGTGTTACTTGATGTATATTTATGTCGTAGAGTCATATTTATGAATGCCTTTATTGACTTATTAATCTACTGGTATCACGCAAGATTACACGGCAGATTAAAAGGGTATCAATCTGTCAATCTTAGCCTGAAGAATTTCAAGAAAAATGGGCGTCACGGTCGCTTCTTGATTTTGGATGGTGGGGGATGATGTCCAAGCGAGTAAATACGTGATATTAGCACAGGAGGAGGGGATCCGACGTAGCCAGGAAGCGACTGCAACTTAGTGCACATAGCCCTTGGACCTAGATTTCCCATACCTTCCTTCCAAGTCAGTCCCTGCAAGGTATGCAAAGTCTTTCAGAAGGTAACGAAGGCATCGAGTCCTGTGTGATGGACAAGGATGCTCCAGAGATTGAAAGCCCAGACTGTCAGACTGCAAGAGAAGAGATGGATGAGTTCTTGCAAGGCATGGAAAGTCGTCACCAAGAATTGCTTGCAAGATTGGACCATCAAGATGCCGCCCTGAGGCACTCATTGTCGGAGTTGGGGTCAGAATTTGCGGACAGATGGCTATTACACACCTTAGAGTGGTTGCGTCAGTGCAACCACCCAAAACAAACCAGAGCTGGTCAGACAATTAATGATGATGACAAGGTTAGTTTGTGGATGGCTGAGGCATTCTTACTTGTGCTGTTTTTGTTGTTGTTTGTTGTCCCTGTTGCTGCTGATGTTGCTGTTGCGGTTCGTTTTGTTCTTTTTGTTATTTGTCCTTTTCTTCTTGTTCTTTTGCTTGTTGTTTTTCTTCTTTTTCTTCTTCTTGTCCTCCTCTTCATTCTCTTCCTTTGTTTTTCTTCGTCTTCATCTTCTGAATTTTCCTCCTCTTCTTCTCCTCCTTTAATCTCACAGTGATGCTCGGAGACCGCGGTGGTCAGGGTCTTTTCTTGAATTTGCTTTCTGCGACAGGCGAATTCAGCAAACACTGTGGGACAAATCATTGAACGATTCCCAAGATCTCATCTTTGCGAGCGTTCATGCTCCTCCCTCGGGTTTCGGAAGCTTGGCAAAAGGGTAGAGGGAGGAGAGCGCACTGCGGGGTAGATGGACCACAAGATGAAAGGCCTTGTATCAAGAATCATAAGTCAATATAAGTATACGGATAGATGTTGCTATTCACAGATGTTGAATGATGTTGATATTTATGATATTTATGGTTACAAGCCACCCAACTGCCACTCTGAATGATATGCCCAACTCTCACTCCATGACAGGTTTGTTATGATGATAACCCCCCCTGGCCAAAGCCATGACGTCTCTAACGCTGTTAAGGTCAACCAACTTCTTGGCAAAGAGATTTGGATCCGAAGGATTCAAAGCCATCCTCAGAAGAGAAAGAGGCTGTTCTGTCCTTCATCCCCGAGGTGTGGCAGAGCCAAAGCCAGGTGAAGAATGGTAAAATATGGTAAGGATTGGTAAGGGCATTGCTACAAAATTAAGCAAAAGTCAGAAACCGCCTAAAGTCACATGAGCGAGTGAATTGATTGTCATTTAATGTCATTTATCTAGTCGGTTCTATTCGTGGCGAAAACCATTCGGTATTCTTGCAGGAGCAACAAACGCCTCAGGAACTGACTCAAATTTATTCAAATTTGCCAGAAACTACAAGGTAACATTGTTTGCATATGTTTGCAAGGTACATTTTACTGGTATACTCAACCACACTCAAAAAACTGCGATTTTTCGCTGATGACTGATGACTTACAGTATCCTTACAGCCAGCGCTCACGAGTACCCCAGGAATAGTTCCATCCGAAACGATTCTGAACTGTACAATCCGAACAATTTCTCAGTACTAATTACCCTGATTCCCCAATCATAGCACCGACATCACTATCTGAAAAGTTGGGTGAACACTTTATATACGCAAGTTATCAAGTTCATACAATGCGTTCTAGTATGGATCCTCAGAAATTGTGATCGATTTGGTAGGTTCCCGAGTCTTATAGTTAGGAAGACTTGTTTATGTTGGAAAAAAGGCACCAAACGAGTTCCAAAATATAAACATACAAAAAAAGACCTGTCTTATCCTGTCTTTCCAGGCACATCTTGCAGAGGTTTTTGCAGTTTTCCATGTCAGCAACAGAATGTGTCGAAATGTTGTACACCTCGACACGTAATCCTGTTGCAGGTGTTTCACACCTTCACAGAAGCTGATATGGCACTGCGAGATCGGGCGGCAGCTGTTGACGGGAGCATCTCAAGACAACTCTATGGGAAAAGCTTTGAGGACATGCCGCAACTTTGCTAAGAAATGTCATGGTCAAAATTACTCAAGAATAATCTTCGTTGGTTTGAGCCTTGAGATCATGAGCATATATACTGTACCGGCTTTGTCAGCAGGACAGAAAGCTGTATGCAGAAAAAATGAGAAGTTGCGTCTATTGCACTAGAAGTTTGGTTCTCAAAAACTGTTTTTCCTCCTGCGACCACCAGATGACCATCCCAGATCATCTCTGAACTGTAGTCAGCTATTTTAGGTATGGAATCAATCTGACAAGGTTCAAGACAAACTCCGTCATAGACGTGGCAGGACTCGGGAAGCAAGAAGCAGCAGATAAGCTTTTGGGATGAACAGCGACACCGCCTGCGCAGATTTGTGAACAGTCCGGCTTTTGACATGTTCTTTGCTATTGTGGTGGTGACCAATTCTATATTCATTGGCGTCGAAGTGGAAACTTGGAGTTTCAAATGACTTACGTTAAGGAATGGATTGTAAAGCTTGATTTGAGCACCAGAAATTTCCAGATGTTCAACATGACAGCATTGGACTTGTCAGGTCTTTTGTTGTTATATACCTCCCTTGAATTCAGCCGAAACAGACTAACATAACCAATGTTTAATTGCTCAGTATCACAAGTACCACTATGAGGTACATGCAGGTATACAATGAGCACGACACATGTTATGTAATATATACATATATACATCATACCATGTTCACAATGATATCATTGTATTTGTATCACCATCAAAAAAGCAAGAGGTGCGCATGCAAAACAATCAACAAAAACATCCCGCCGGGGCGGAAACGGAACGTGGTGGTGGTTTCATTTTGTATTCAATGCATTCCGAAAGAGGCTGTGTTTTTCCACATAAACTGGGTGTATTGATTTTGCAAATTCCTTCATCCTGCTGGGGGTTTGCTTTTTTAGTGTTTTTACCTCAACAGCAAGCTAATTTCCAAAAAAAACGTTATCCTCCAGTGGGTGTTTTTTTTGATTGAGTTTGCTTATTCCTACAGCGGCGTTGAAATTTTACTCGCTGGTTTCTCTTGTGTCACATCTTGGCCACTTGTGTGCCGCAGAGGGAGAACAGATCTGAGTGATCCGCATGCGTGGAACGCCATTCGAACACGGGTTACATTGCAACTGTGGACATGTGCGAAGTTTGTACCGAAGCAGTCCATTCCGTAGCACTTTGAACACGGGTTACATTACAGCTTTGGACATGTGTGAAGTATGTACCGAAGCAGTCCATTCCGTGTAGCAATTTGAACACGGGTTACATTACAGCTTTGGACATGTGTGAAGTATGTACTGAAGCAGTCCATTCCGTGTAGCAATTTGAACACGGACCCAACGTGAACGCGCGCGCCGAGTTGTCGACCCGGTAGCAAAAACATTGGTATGCATCGTGTTTCTTATCTCCTACACACTTGTCAACACCTCCTTGTCTTCAGGCTCCATATCATTCCCCCGTCAACTCCATCTAAGGAGTTTGGTATCAGCAGCCCTGGGGATCCGCCAGTTGGTCTTGAAATCGCACAATACGTATATGCAGCACCATGGATGAAAAATGAGATGGCAGGTTTGTTTGCTCTTTTAACGTGACATTCCAATGAACCCTTCAACCGAACTGCCCTTGATGAATGCAGACTATTGCCAAGTGCATTTTCCAGTTGAAAGTGTCATAGGCTCTTGTTTGGTCCTTGTTCTAATCTACTCTCCATCTTGCAATGTGCGTCACGGCTGATGCAGCAGTATTCTATATATATATATTTATATGTAATCTTCAACAACCTGTGGGGTAACTATGAACCGGGTGTTCATGGTGTTAAAATTGTGTTTTCACCTCAAGCGGATGAAAATCACTTGCAGGTCCTGTTCGCCATGGAGTTGATTTTGCGCGTGGGAGCGTTTGGCTTTGGAGACTCGAAACAGACGAGTTGGGGATTCATTTATGAGCTGTTGAGATACTACCGCGTCTGACCCTGTCCACATGAATGAAGGCCTTGGCTTTACCATCTCCTAGCAATTGTGCATTTTTACAAATCTTGCATCATTGCAGGAACGCAGTGATGGGACAAAGTATTCTACAAGCAGTTTGAGTTGGCAGCTCCACAAAGTTTGCCTGCCTGAGTTAGGGTTAAGACAGACTATAGTCATAGTATTTGGATTTGTCCACCCACATGAAATCCATTCCATATCCATTCAGATAGTTCTATAACTTCCACTTTTCTATATAAGTCTTCTAACTGACCTTTTGACTCCGTTGGCTCCGAGGATTCTTCTGGGGTTCTGACTGGGTTTGGGCATGGCTTGACTTGGTAATTGTCCTCATTTCACTGGTGGAACTTGTGGTCGACATTATTGACAAGGCACCTCAAAAGCTGAATTTGGAAGGTTTTGACAGCAAAATGTTTCCCTCTCCTGGGTGGTGGTTTCAAGTATTTTTTGGAATGGTCACCCCGAAATTGGAAGATGAGAACCCATTCTGACTCATATTTCTCAGATGGGTTGAAACCACCAACTAGTCACTAGTCTCATTCGCAAAAGTTTTAGCATTGGGAAATTCAATCGTGGACACTTTGGTACAGCTTGATGATAATTGGTGAACCAATAGCTCAAAAAGCAAGACTCAGACTCATTCGTGCCAATACACCAGTCTAGGCTCGCCTCTATTTTGGGTAGCTTAGCAGATGTTGGTAGGTTATCCATTTGCAAAGGCCTTAAACTTAAACCTTTAGACTTGTGAAACTGGCCGCTTGGAGGCGCGCACGGCGGGAGATCTTGATTCTTCATCCGTTGGAAGCTTCACTGGTTTTAAGGCATTGAGACTCATACGCATCACGCGCCTCCTGGTAGCATTTTGAACCACTGTGACTTCAGACAACCGGTTCACAAGTTGGAAGATGAAAAACCCAGGCGAAGGGCACTGTTGCACTATGTTTGAGTATGGTCAGTTTGATTCAGTTTGGATATGCACTGTAAAGTCTAGAAATATATATTTTGAAATGCTCGCCCACAAGCCAGCAGGCTAGCTAACTTACTTGACATGGAACCATTTTGAAGTACTCACAAGCCATTGCAGCATTCAACATGCAGCCATGTTCAGCTACAGTAAGGTCTCTTGAAGACGTTGCGAGTCGTGCGGATCTTCCGTTTCATCATGGCGCTTCGAACTCTTGTCACCTCCATAGTGTTCACACTGCGATCACTCTTTTGGGCACTTACCCTGCTGGTGCTGATTGTACCTTGTCATCCTTGTCCAATGCATCCGACCTAAGATTATTGAAATATTTGGAAGAAGTGAAACATGTATACATGTGTATATCTTTATATATATATATATTGTGTATATGATTGTATGTAGATGTATTGACGCATATCAACGCCAACTCCCTTGCAAATCCTGTCAGCTCACCTCCGAAAGAATGGATGGGGTCAACCCATCAACCTCCACATGCAATACACTCATGGGAGATATGTATATATATATATATGTGATTTAGATGGATGGATAGATAGATACAGACACATAGTTACACAATATTTATACCGGTATATATAAGTACAAAATTATATTTGAATGTTGCCAACGGCTCTTCGATATTCTTTCCAAACCATTTTCCAGAGAGGATGCGTTCGCAGTGGTATCCAGCCAAACTGTAGAGTCTTTTCGAGAAGGTACATGCCATCGTAGATGCAAGGGTTTGGGGCCAGTGATTCACATTGTGCTTGTGCTAGAGCACCCACCTAGGAGACTTCAAGGGTCCCTTTCCCAGATGTATGGTCATCCCACAGGTTTCAATATCCCCTTCGGAATGCCATGGTGGCATATATTAATTTTGAAATAGGACCTATTGGACACAATTGGTGTAGTGAAGGATTATGTTGGTCTTATCATGCCAGGATAGCTCTTTTGAAGATACTGTATAGTGAAGTGTGCACCTTGTGACACGTATGCTGTATTTGAAATCTGCATAGATATGCAAGTCATTGAAAGCAAGACGAGATTGTCGCTCTGATGCATGCAAAGTATTTCTGGGGCGTTTTTAACTTTTTGCTTCCCTCACTCATTTTGTAGTTGACTCATCCAGCAAATTGATGCCATTTTTTACACAAACAACTCTGTACAGGTGTTCATTTAGAAGTGGGTGGAAGAAGAAGGAATGTAGTTAGTTGCGATGTGTTTCAATGTAATTTGAGGTACCAATACTGCGTTGACAACCACCAGAATATATAAACGAACCTGGATACGGTACACCCATGGTTTTATTCAGCAGTTGGCATACTAAACTCCCTACGATGTGTCAAAGTTGGCATTTTGTTGTAGCAATGCGGCAACCAAAACGCAATTTCTTTGACATGCGGATTATCTACCTAGGAAATGGGGAGCCTCCCCCGCTGGGGTTGTAGATGTTGCTGGACCATCAAAGGTGTAACACAATTGCGCCAGCATCAATTCTTGATTATTTCTCTCCTATCCTCGGGCTGCATCCCTCAGCGGCTTAAGGAGGTCAGACAAGAGGATATTCCTAATCAAAGATGGTATTTTGGAACTCAAGGATGTGAGACCTATTTCTATTTGTAGCATTTGGTGGCGTGTGTGCGCCAGTGCTTTTGTTAAAGCCAAGGGAACTCGGGATTGGTGTGCCAAATACATCCACCCGTCAGTTTCCATAGGCAAAGGCGCCAAAGGAGCGCAGAGGAAATGGCTTCCGACCTGCAGGAAGCACTTATGATCACTTATGTTTGGAGGCTTTGCGGCTTCTTTAGATTGGACTCAAGCTTATGACCGCATGAAACTTGAAATTTCCGCTAAAGCCTTGACCCAATTTGGTTTCCCTGCAGGTTTTGTTGCCATTTTGATGGGCACACTCACCCGGTGCCACTAAGGCCAAGAGCGACGCCACAGGGATGTCCGATCGCTCCAATGGTACTTGCCATATCGTCTCCGGCTGGTTTACGTTGTGTAGAAAATAGCGGAAAATAGCCAACAAAGTGGAGCCAGGGTGCGACATTTTGTTTGCATGGATGACAGACCTTTGCATTGTAAACAGCTTCAAGGAATATCGGATGCCATCAAGGCATGGCACCATTGGTCGGAAAAAATGGGACTTCCTGAATCTCCCGAAAAAACTCAGGTTTGTGGAAAAGGCTTTAAAAAAAAGCAAACTCGCGTCTTTGAAAGGCACCCTGACTGGGCACAAACCGACAAACACAACTCGGGAAAATTGGATTTGTTGAAGCCAGGCGTTTTGTTTGACATCCTCCTAGGTACTGGGCAGATGCTTGTCCCATTGAACGGCTGCAGTTGAACCTCAGAAACCTGCAGCAAGATGCCAACTTGCAACTGCGCAATATTAGGTCTCTTTACCGATGTCAGCAATTTGATCTTTTCGTCAAAAGCAAAAGGGATGCGTGTGAGTTGCGTCAATTCATGTCACCTGCTGCACCAACGTACCGGTTTGGTAGCACTGATTTTTGAAAATGTCGTGGGTGGGTTGAAAACTCACCTGAATACAGGAGCGTGGCTAGAGCCCCGCTGCACTTGAACCTCGTTTGTCAGGAGACCCCACAATGAACCTGAAACTGCTCAGTCGTTTCTCCAGCAATCGGGTTTAACCATGGACCAGGTTAATGAATCCCTTAAGGTCGATTCACAATCTGATAGTTCTATTTTTTGGTGGCACGCACGTCGCCAGCAAAAAGGACGTAAAGTTGGTCGTCTGATCCGAGTGCCAAGGCCAAAACAGCAGTCTTTGCATGAGGCCAAACTTTCTAAGGTACAGTCTGCCACTTGGAGAGTCGGAGGTGCTCGAGGCGTCAGGGTTGGGACTTAAGGGTCTGGTCCTTAAGTTCTCAAGCAACCAACGGTGCGTTTGCTGCCCTCAGACTTGCTGAAACTCCTGATATTTGGTTATTTCAGGGAACTTGGTTTGACGATAACGCTCCTGGCTTTTGCGCGAACGGCTAGGTCACGTCGTTACATCTCCTATACCCAAAACAATCAGCTCAATAAAGGCGGGGTTGCTGTTTTGGTCAGAAAGGAAATCCCCCAAAGGTTTGGACATCGGTTCAATTTTAGGGACTCTCAGGGTTTGTTCATTTGGGTGTGTGGGCTTTTCATTGGTTCCATTTATTCTCCCCCTCATGCACAACATGCTACTTGTACTGGTTTCATGGAAAGTCTGGTTGCTGCCAAAATTGATCCCTCCCACAACTGGTCGATTGGGGGCGATTTTAGTGAAATTCCCGGGGATAGCATTGTCCAAGAATTTGCTGAAACCATAGGTGGTACATCCACTAGTCTTGGGTCACCTACCAGATGGAAGGGACAACGTGAAATCGATTGGTTTTGTGCCAACTGCCCTCTTGCCAAGGTTGGGTCCCCCGATCTTGTTTTGAGTGACCACAGAATCCTTTCTACTTCCATTGGCGTTCCCATCCCTCGTCCTTCTCGAGGTGTTATCCCAAAAGGTCCCACTTTTGTTTGTCCTGATTCCATTTCTGACGATTGGCAGAACAGGCTTGAGCAGGAATGGGAAAGGGTGGCCGGAATTTTGAACCTTTCTGATACCTTGGAGGATGTAACTAGTGTTCAAGAAAAATGGGATGTTCTTCAACACGCCATGCCATCAAATTTTCTTGCTGCTACTGGCCAGCGTTTTATGAACTCCCGAAAAGTCCAACACAAAGGTGCTGTCGCTAAAGTCAGAACGGATAGTGTCCCTAAACAGGGTCCTAAACGGCCTATGCAGGAACGGAAATTGAGGCATAAGTTGGCCAGGTGGTATGAACTAGGAAGATTGCAGTCCAAACATTTTTGTGACTGTCCTTCTAGGAATTCATTCCAGGGAACTTTTCAACTTATGTTTCAAATTGACGGGTTCCCAACAAATCGCTTCCCGTCGTCTTATTCGTGACTCCATTGCGTCAGGTTGAGCAACGGAACAAATCTGAAGCCATTTCTACTTGGAAACGCCGAGCGCATTCCGGTTACCAAGAAGTTTCCAAATGGTTAAAAAGTAAAAATCAGGACATCTGTTCGACGGTTAGAAACATTCAGGGTGAAGCCGCAGAGACTTGGCATGCTGGGGCCCGGGCGATTCATGAATTTTGGGACCAGTTTGGGAACAATCTGAATTCCCTAATCCCGACTGGTCAGGAACGTAGTGCTGCTCTGATAGCTGAAGTGACTCCGAACATTCCCATTTGCCCGTGGTGTCTTAGGAGTTTGGGCACGCACGCTCACATTTTCTGGCAGTGTCCTCAGAACGCTGAAATGAGGGACACTCATATTTGCAACAAGCTTCAAAAAATCTGGAAGCACAGACATCCAGATTGATCCGACTCACACTTGCAGCGCATCAAATATGATCTGGAAGCACAGTATGGTGGTTGAGGTTTTGTCTCAAATCCACGGACCCTTTCTTCATAATTCGTCTCTTGATTTGTTTGTTGTTGTTTCACTGAGGATCGCTCAAAACACGTTTCCATCCGCACTTGTGTTCACCCATTACATGATCTGTTCTTGCCACGTCCAGGTCCGCAGGTCCGGTTTTTCATTTGTCTTGAAGGCTTACAGGTTCTTTGCAGGTTTCCTTTGCGAACTACAAGGGCGCCAGCCGCCCTACTACTACTACTACTACTACTACTACTACTTCTTCTTCTACTACTACTACTACTACTGCTACTACATTAACGTAACCGTTAGTTATTAACCTTGATGGTCCAGCAAGTCTGAAGACCCCGGTGGTGACCAATACATGTGGAAACTCCTTTGATGAGTAGGGCCGGGTTTGAATCCCCTAACCACGTGCTTGCTGAGATCTACGTCTTTTCTGTGCTCCTGACTCAAGCTGTCAACAACCACTTGCTTGACCCTGCGCGCTTCTGTGGCAATATGGGGCCAGGGAAGAGATAGGGTGGAATTAGGAAAGTGCTCACGGAATTGCACCGCCCCGGCAGTAAGGAACCCACCGCTGGGTGAAGAGCAAGAAGAAGACGCAAAGCGATATTTTGGCTCTTTGGGCCAAACTATGCTCAGCCTTTTCATGAGCATCTCCGGTGGTGTGAGCTGGGAGGAGATGGTGTTTCCGCTACAGGAGTGGGACATGCGGACGCGGGTTCCAATCATTCCATCCACATGTTTGTGTTCTTGGCCATGGGTTTGCATGTTTGTTTTTCTGTGGCGTTTGAAGGGGTGGCACAGTTGAATGCAAATTTGGTCATGCCATGTCGCCCACGAGTACATGGAAGGGAACTGTTGTTTATCAGCATGCAAACGCCTCACATGACAAATTTCCCCGGGCCATCCACAAACCTCGTTGCGGAGGCGATTTCTACGGTGTGGGTTATGGTTTTGCTATTCTATGTGTCTTGGACTTTACATGGGCAGTTTCCGGAAATATGCAATCAACCCACAAATTTTACAGCGTTTTTTTGTTCTAAACAGTCATTGACGCCACGTGATCCACGCAATGACATGCAACGTTTCATGATGTTTGATTGTTTGATGGCTGTTGTTTTTTGAGTGGATTCACTTCACCTCTTGCAGTTTCACCCATGGAAATGGGTGGAATGGCCTCACAGTTTTCCCCTTTTTTAGGGGATGCCCCATGAGGTTTCGTTCACATATTTCGCCGTTTTAAATGTTGTGACTTGGCAACAACATTGCGAACATCAGTTGGTGAAAGAAATGTGACACATGTTGCTTTTACAAAGTTGACAAAATTGTTTGTCCAAGACTTGTTGCTGGGACGGTGTTTGCTTGTGGTCACAAACCATGATCATGTTCTGAAGGATGTTACGGACGCACGGGTGGTAAACAATGTTTCAGATTTGCTTTTATTTTTCATGGAAACGTGAAGTCGTTCAAAGATTGCAAAGAAATCGTGGACACCGTGTTTTGTAATGATTACTCCGCCAACAACAAGCATATTGCACATAGGTACATAGACTATTTGGTTTTTTGGAGAAAGGCTCAAGAGTTCGCAAATTTGATGAGGGTTGCACGGTTTGACATTTGCAGTTGAAACATAGAGTATCATCTTAATTTTTAATTTAATTTCAATGTAAAAGCCCAACGTCATTACCGTCCTTCCCTACCCCACGCAAAACATTTGATTAATTTTTCTTGAATCCACGTTTTTTTGATCAAGTCATGTCATGTGTTGTTTTCGAAAGGGCGCATTGTTTTTTCAAAATTTGTGGGCTCAGGTCACTGGAGTGTTTTGCCAGTCACTCGTTTTCCTTAGGTGTTGTGCCTTTTTTTTGGCACATGTCATGTTTTTGCATAAGATTGTGTCAATTGATATTGATTTATTTTGTATTGTGGAGACATTGTATTTCAACTCGCCATGATCCAGGTCTGCCATAGACAGCGCTCAGAATGATCATGCCAATGTGGTGCATGCCATGTTGGCGAACAAGGAGGTCATGGGACTACATTGTTGCAAAATGTAGAAGCTGAAGGTGTCACGATTGAAATGTTCGGTAGAAGTTACAAGTCACCCAGTAGCATGCACGAAAACAAAGATGAACTGAAGGGCGGGTGAGGACTTTGATTTTTTTTGGCAGGATTGGACTTGCCTGTGCATGCTTTACATTCATGCATTGAATTACAATATGTTCCTTCAAATTCATGTCCAATGTGTGGTCTATTGTTTCCAATCGTTTATGTCCAGTGACCTGGGGAGGCACATGTCGAAAAGATTCGTTCGCTTTTCAGCCAATTGGGTGCGGAGAAGACTGGTGTCATCACATATGCGATGAAGCTTGGTTGAAGCAAGCCATCCAGCGGACCCTTCGTGTGGGTCGCATCACGCTATTTTTAGTGCACAAGATCCGTCATGCATCACTTGGTCCCTTCAAAACATACGTTGAACTGTTTGATTGCACCAAACCATGCCAAACCATCCCGTATGATTCTACGCAACCATGCCGCTAAGTTAGCCAATGCTCTTTCGGAGACCACAAATTCTGATCGCACCTCTCATGTCCGACCATGTTCGGCCATTTTGCTGGGAGATGCAAATCATGAATTGTTCACATGTTGGACGATTTCAAGAAGCAGTGCAGTGCTCGGTGCATCAATGTGATGGCTAGAGGCTAGGATTTTGCCATGTAAGTTATGATTATGTCAGAGTATGTCCGATCCATTTCGTGATTTCCATTAAAGCAGACTTTGAAGGTTCTCTTTTCATGGTTTTAGCATTTGTTCAGCTATGCTGTCCATGTGGGTTCAGGGACTTTGGAGATGAATGGTCGCGTTTACCTCATGCCAAGAAATGAAGCGAAGTATTAGATAAGGTTGGAATATGTTGGAATACTGGAATACTGTAGATGGAAGAAATCCTGCACCACCTGGGATATATTATATAAAACCTTGTAAATTAATAGGATAAACTACACATCAACTGGTGCAGCATTTCTTCCGTCAAGAGTACTTTGGCACCAGAAGTGCTGGAACCACTTTGGCAACACATTCTCCAAGGTTTGAGGAAGGCATAAACTCACCCGCAGTTTGCGAATATTTCGAAACCCTCGGCGTCTTGCTTGCAATTTGTTACTGGTTTGGTGCTTTCGTATTCCAGGCGGCGGCAAAAGTATGCAAGCAATTAAAGAATGTAAGTCGCATCAACGAACATATATCAAGACTTATAGTATGTAAATATGAAAAGATGTACTGTAGCTATTAGCTAATATGCTACTCGATTAGTGCATATGATATCCATTAGGCTTTCTGAACTGCTATGATTTAGAAATTCTACGCAGCTTCACCGAAGCTGCGTGAGGCTTGGACGTTTGGGATGCTTGGTCTTTCTTCAAGTTGTTGGACTTGGATAGAGGCGACTCTGTAGTCATGCGAGCTTGGTACCAACTTTCAACATCTGTAGTTTGCAGGGAAGGATAGTTGGAGAAATCTCAAAATCGATATATTTGAGTGAAGCAATGGTATGATAAATTTGCCCCTGATGATCGAAATTGCATATGGAGGAGTATCCGCCACGGCCACCCGTTTTTTGAGTTTTTTTGCCATGACCTTCCACTTTGCCATCACATTCTTTCTTGATTTGCCAAGTGTATTTTCACGACTGTGACGGCGGCAGGCGGCTCTGTGGCCATTGACGAGTTTTTCAAAGGATGCCTGCGACTTCGTGGACAAGCCCGTGGCGTGGATGTTGGGAAGCTATTGCATGAAACTTGGCTGGGAAAGCGCCACTGCGAGCCTTCACCCACAAAACAAATTCCTGATTTCTTCCTACTGCGACGAACGGTGACTACTACTTTCAATGCAATTCTTTCCTTTCGATCACGCTGCCACTACAAATACACGACTATTATTGCTGTCAGCTTATTACCTCTACTACCACTTTTACTACTGCTGTTGTTTTTACTNTCCTACTCCTACTCCTACTCCTACTACTCCTCCTCCTCCTCCTCCTCCTGCTGCTGCTGCTGCTGCTGCTTTTGCTTTTTCCTTCCTACTAGTATTGATACAACCGGCATCATCACCTGTATTGTAAGTGATTTTTGACATTTTAATCCTAGCATTCTCCCTTGGTAACTGCAATGACTATTACTGTTCCCATGCGTTTGTCATGTACCACAACCACACGTAGTTCTACTTCCCTTGGAAACAATGTCCCCAAGCACCACTATTCCGCTTGCATGATGATCACCGCCCGTCCTTGAACCTTTTTTCGTCCATCCATCCTAGCATTCACATCTAGGAAATGGTGGAGTTCCACTTTTCATGGGGACAACGTGTGTGTTTAAAGGATTTGTGAAATCATGGTTGTCCTGAAATCAGGTGCCACGTGTTTTTGTCCCATTTATATAGATTGCTTTTGTTGAGGACCAGCAGTGGCTCATCAAGAACACGGGACACTTCCAGGTTTTCGGGGCTTTTAGGGTATTGGAAATTGAAGACCAAAGTCGTTGAAACAATGAGACATGCAGATGTTCAAGTCAGAAAATAGAATTTGCATACTGCATACCCTCCAGGGAATTAACATATCCCACCTTGGGCAAAGGAAAATCATCTTCAAAATGCCATTTTTGGGGGATATGTTAGTTCCCTGGAGGGTAGTCCTGGTCGTGCACAAGTTTAAGTTGCCAAGCTGATTGATTGTCACAGGCTTACATGGAAGTCAAGATAAAGCAATTGACTGAAATGTTTCTTGGCGAAAATCAGGGGACATGCTGGCTGAGCAGAAACAGCCACGTCCCGTTTCGGCAGCAAAGATATCCTTAGGGAACGTTTTCCGCGTTTCGCGGGAAACCAACACATGAACACGTGAGCACTGAACAATCTTTACATCCAGCAAAGGTATGCAAAGGTCCAGGTAGACATTGGATGAACATTGGGATGAGGCATTCTCATGATAGGTCAGTCAAGTGAATCAAGGGTCAGTGCATTACAATATTCAGAGGGTCAGTTAACTTGGGAACCAAAAGGCACCACTAAGATCCACCCAGATTGCCATGCCCATGTTTTTTCATTGAGGATGTCGCACCTATCGGGTGTCAAATTGGACAACAGCTGGACGCGAATGCCGAGCCCAGAGTGATGGCTTGAACAGTGTTTATTTATCGCCAAGCAGGTCCAAACACCCATGTTGCTCTATATATAGTTATATAAGTATGATTTTCTTATTATGTTGAACTTACAGTAGCTTGCTTAATATCCATGTATATAGTTGCCGGACTTTACTGCTACTATGGACTTCATAAGTTTGTGATGTGTGATTCTACTTGTATTTTACTTGTATTCCTGGTGGGGTTTTTCCCTATAGTCGCAGAATTCTTTTGAGAATTCATAGGGATCTCGAAGAGAATGCCCATTCGATCTCGGTCTCAAATCCCACCCGCAGAGTGGAAGGGATTTTGACATCCCACTGCAAAATGCAGGCTTTAGTCCAACTCTTGAAAGAAGTCGTTTTCTAGTGCACCCATTCGAGACAGGGATGTGTTTTTCTTTGCATTCGATAGAATCCCATTCAGGCCACAGGTGTTCAATCACAAAGCATTTCCAAGATGGCTTGCATTCTCCCACCACGGGTTGAAATGTGTTCTTTGCTTTGACGGCGGGGCAGCGAAGTGATAATGAAAGATTTGATCACGTCATAGTTGGCACAAGATGGCACAAGAGTTTGACTTCAATGTGGGCGCCTCCTACAGCAGTTTTTGGAGCAAAAGAAGCCCAGAACACGATCTGCGCAGCACGGGTTGGCTCCAAATGATTGATTTGAGATTGTGTGCCTTGAAGGTTGTATAAACAGTTGCCTGGATGCAAAGAAGAAACCTAATGATTTTGAAAAAAACATTCTCAAACACATCAATGCCTATGCGCAATTGTGCATTGTTTATTTCTCTCTACGTTGAACCTACATTTGTCAGGACACTTCCACCTTTGTCCACAACAGATGGCTTTGAGGGTAAGAACTTATAAGAACTTTTACAGTATCCGTTATCACCATTCAGTTCAAAGGTGGCACCGATGTTTTGGTGCATCATCTCTGAATTGTGTTGATATCTCTTGGTGTGGGCACTTCACAGGTTAGAGATGATAGCAAGCCATGGAGCTTCCAACCTGTGCCATGCTGATAGTTGTGCAAGCCTTCGGCCCCATTGAAGGGTGACATGAATGTTTGTCAGCTTTGATAGCATCCTGAGTTCATGCGATCATGCTCTTGGGGATGGGCTTGTTCCTGACAAAGAAGGCTTGCACATTGCGTTGAACATTTCAATGACACTGACACTGGCCAAAATAGATATACACCACAATCCACCGGGATTGAAGTCCTCGGTTGGTGAAATGCCTTGTGCGACGGACAATTTGCCTTCATTTGCGCACACAGTAGGAGCACCTCTGGATGTACAAGCTTCATACAGTTTCAATATAAAAAAGGATATTCACATATGATATGACAACATATTACGGCTTAGGTTGACTTGAAATAGCCAGAGAGCTGCTGAAGTGCTGAAGTGCAATCCGATCACGAAAAAAAGGCTAAAGAGGGCCTTGTTTGGGAATGTGTTTGGATTGGTTGCTGCTTCATGACTATGGGATTATTGTGCAGGCCTTGAACTAGTCATGAGAAACCTATCTCCAGATGAAAATTGAGCAATGCTTGAAATAGACCTTGCAAACCTGTCAATTGTGATATTGCAAACCTGTCAATTGTGATAGGCCTATATGGACAGACTGAGGACGATTGAGATTCTGTATTCATTTAGTTTGATGATACTTCGATAGTGATGTGTGATTATTCAGGTGTTTTTTTTACATGTCCTTTTTGCAGAATCCAATGCACCCATGGGTGGGAAGCAATCTGGAAGGCTTCGCTGGAGCCACAGCCTGCATCGGTGGCCGCCATAGCACCTCTTCAGTGCACTCCCCGTCGCCTCGTGGGCGTGCCCATAGAGAGGCCAGCCCTACTTTTTCGTCACTTTTTCGACTTGTCTTTTGCATTCCTAGGGTTTTTTTGTTCACAACTCACAACATGTTTATTCTGCAATTTGATTGAATGTTTTGGAAGTTTGATGTTGAAGCTATTTGGAGACTTGCACCTTTTATTTTCATGAAGGATTGGTTTCTAACAATCATGCAAGATGACTTTCCTGCTTTCAACTCCGGGTTGGCTACTTTTTTCTTATTGTGGTCTTAGCCCAGCTCAGTCTCCGTGGAACTGACACATGGGAGTGGCATTGTTCGCCATTGGTGTCAGGCCTGGCAAGCTCCTTTTGCCAGTACCTGCACGCGGGCAAGGCAGGATCTCAGCATTCACCAGGGGATGCGACCCAAGAAACTTCCCCTTTCGGCCAGTTGCTGCGTGTGGCTGGTCTGTACATCCGTCCTTGGACGAGGACTGAAGCGGTACTGCAATACGCTTACTGTTTTTACGGAGCATTTGCAATTCTGGCAGGTAGGAATGACATGGGATGCTTCGATGATAGGATGCTACAGTTCTTCCGTCAATGATGCTTCCTGTAGTGATTGCCTCAGCTTCTTTGGACAATCCTGGAGTTCCATGACGCCCCTAAGATCCCTGAGTTGGAGACGGGTGAATAGATTGTCTACTCACTTGAAATGTCTATTTTTTATCTGATTTTATTTGGAGATCGTGTACGGTATACTTTACAGAGAGTAATATGGAAATAGCCCCCAGCAGTGTCGGGAAGGAAGCCCCACTGCTTTTGAAACTTTTACAAAAAGAACGAAGTTTTGACTTGGGAAATTGCCAGGGAGCATCGGAGCATGTGCTAGTTTGTTTGCCTATTCTTTGGTTGACCTCAGAATCTTCCACAATTCTACACGGTATTTCAGGTCGCCCAGTTACAAGAACCACCCACATCCAGGCATGGCTGTTTCCGCTTTGGATCGTCATGTTGACCTTTTTGCAACAGGCAATACTGCCTGGAAAAATGGAAACTGCTCCAGACATGAACTGGAAGTTTGTTAAGACATCGTAAGACATGTTGGTTGGACTGATAGAATATTAATATTATATTTATATATTTAGATTAGGATGATTAGGTATGTAGTTATGAATTATTGGGATCTATTAGGTACTAGGTGTTCCAAGTGAATCTTATTGTTTCTGTGTCCTGTTGGCATGAGTTTTCAGGAAGGCAGCCAGACCGTTGCCGTCAGCATCTCAGAGCTAATGGCGGCACTTTTTCGGGGGAACATCATGGCCTTGGTGGGAGATGTTTCAAGACCTTTCATAAGAATGATACTGTTGATGGAAGAAATCCTGCACCGGTTGATAGCTAGTTTATTCCATTGTTTGCAGGGGTTTTTTACATCTCAGGTGGTTGTTTGGGATTTCTTCCATCAACAGTAGGTTTTGTGAATTTCAGCATGATCTGGCCAGACCTGAATTGAATTGCAAGGGCAGCAAGAATTCCGAGTTCCAACGAGTTGAGATGTTTCACTCTGCCAAGGGCCCGGCTTCAGCGCCTAGACGACCAGACCGTTATGCCTAGGGAGGCGTACCTGACAGCAGGGATTACATTAAGGTCTTTGGTGAAGGTGGGTGACCCCCCGATTCAGATGATACTGATGGAGAACCACCAAGAATTCCAGATTCAAAGAAGGGGATGATCATGTTCCGAGACACAGGTGTGCTTCAAAACTTGAGATCAACATTCACAGATGAGCCATGTTGGACCGAAGCCTGTGGCTTTGAAGAGCCCGATTTTGGCAAAAAAATGACCGTTCAATTCGTGGCATTGAAGTTTCAACACTGCCGCAGCTGGTTGAATGATTGCAATGAAACCAGCAGGAGGTCACTGCAAAGATCTTGCGGGTTAATGATGCTTCATATGCAGCTCAATGATTCTTCCCATGTGCTTTCATAGTTGTGCTTGAGTGTAACACAAGCTGAAAATGGACTCTGATGTGGTACATTTTTGTGCAGCTTCCTACGGAAGATCTGAAGAATAACTCATGACGTAAAGGAGGCCAGGCCGCCATGGCAACCAGCCACATGATATGGCACTCACAGCGCTGCGTGCCCTCGAAGCTGAAGCGAACTGACACAACTCTAGATTTCTTTTATGTTGTTTTTTAAATGTTCACCCCTGTTTTGGGGAAGATTCTTATTTTGACTAATTATTATCAAAGGGGTTGAAACCACCAACTAGCAGATTATTTCAGAGTGTGTATAGTTCATGCAGATTGTCGCTTTGTCATCCCAGGTCGGCTTCCACAGCTTCTTGCCGGGGCAACGTCTCCAAGGAGCACTTCGGCTTCGCCCACCTTTTCTACGAGACTTGCAACGCCATGATGTGCTACCAAACGGCGAGGTGTTGTTTGGGAGCCCAGTAATGGCGAACTGCCAATGACTCGGGCAGCTGATGGCAGCTCATGGTGTACTGGAATTGACTGTGATTGACTGAAATTATACTCGATGTGTGTGTAGTTGTGCGTGAGGGCCTTGTAGCAACTTGCAAGACTTTTTTGCATTTTGCAGTTTTCTTGAGTGGTTTGCGAAGTTTGCTGGAGTGTTAACTTCGAGTGTTGTCCAATATCTTCACTGGTTCCTAAAGTTCCTTAAAGGATACGAAGTCAAAGGCATGGCGTTTTTCCAGTTTGCATAAGTGGTTCACGCTAAAAAAACCACCGAATCCAGCCATTCCTCCCTCGACGGGCCTCAAGGCACCTTACAAGTACCAGACCTTTTGGACCATCAAAAGCTCCATTTCTTTGTGCAGTCTACTCCTGCGGCGAAAAAAGTGCATCTTTGAAGTCTTACCTGGCCGAGGAAGGGTGAACTCAATGTGGCAATGGACCACTTGGAGAGCCTGAACAGTTGGGAGTGATGTGTATTTGAGATTTTTATCCATATTTTTTTCCATAATATAAATCCATGTTGTGACTAAATCGCTGAGACGGCAAGGAGCTCCGTGTACGCAGCACTGCGTTGCGGATGGGGCCGTCACTGCGGATGCCGGGCGCGTCAGTACAGCTGCTGGCCCTTCCGAAAGGCCAATGATGCTGCTTCTGATGTACCCTCCTGGGAAGTAACATATCCCCCTGATAAGGCATATTTGAAGATGATTTTCCTTTTCCCAAGGTGGGATATGTTAGTTTCCTGGAGGGTTTTCGTTTTGTAGTTTGAGGGACAACCGAGAATACATGACCTATTGACATCTCACAAGATGGCGAAGGTTGTCCTGGAAAACACCATGATCTCCAGGCCTTCCTGACCAGTCATTTGGCGAGCTCTTGCAGAGTGGCATTTCGACTGGCTCAGGAATGACGTGTCTTGGTGGATAAGTCTATCAGCACAAAACGAGCATGGTTCTGTGAGCTTTTCAGATTGATGGGATTCGAATTGTGAGCTTTGTGGTTTTCATATTATGTACATTATATGATTATTTAATATATATTTATTCAGATATTCAGATATTCAACATACAATACAATTTATATAATATGTTTGGTGTTTGCGACTGGATCAAGTGTTTCAATGAGTTTCGGTGTGGTGTGTAACCGTGAAAAGTTGCCGCACAATTTTTTGAAGAACCGAAACGGAAATCAATCAAAGTGTGTTTCGCAAAAAAACCACCACTTTTTCAAGGCTGGCACTCGGTCCTGTGGATGTAGCAACTCAGCGGATTCAATGGCGGGTCGGCCTTGGCCTCAGGTGCTTCTTGATTTTGCCTTCCCATGAGCCAAGGCCGGGCAGGATGGTAAAATTCCACGCTGTGAAGGGCACCGCTTCACAGTGACACTACGTGGCTTAAGTAAGAAACAGCTGTCTATGGGGCTCTTCGATGAGCGCTTGGAGGCCAACCTTCATCCGATGGTTCTTCATGGGTAGGCTACTCCTGGCACTTGGCACTATCTCAATTTTGTTACAAGATGTCAAGACATTTGCTAACTTATCCAGCTAAGAAAAGGGCCCATGCTGTGTTGCATACACTAACCACTGCCTTGGGCTACCAATGACCTGGCGCCTTCAATTTTCGAGGAGATCCGGGAGAACGGCTTCATCAACTTCTTTGAGCCCTTCGACTGCTGCCAAGTGCAGTGAAAAGAATGCACCAATTTATATAGTGCCAGGAAAATGCATGAAAATGCATGATGTGATTTTTTCCAGCTGGATCAACTACTGTTTTTGTCGAGTCGAGTCTAGTCCGTTCTATTCATGTCTATGTTGTTTCCATTGAGAGTCTTCTCAAGAATCCGCACGAGGGAAGCGCTTTGCCATTGTGGCATGTTCCAAACTATAATACTATCAACCACTGGCAGATAGAATATGTTTTATTTTTTGGTTGCAGTTAGAATATGGCCATGTACATCAAAAATCATGCCGGGTCAGCCCTTGCAGATAGAATATGAACTATCATAATGCAGACCAACTTCTGAAATGTTCGCATTCAAGATTTATGTAGGAGCGTGAGAAAAATGACGCAGTTGGAATATGAAACCCATGTGCATATTCTAACTGCAATTGCAGTTAGAATATGACCCGGCATTCAGATTTGGGGAATGTCACCCGACGAATTCAAATACTACTTTTTTTGATTTTCATATTCTAAGTGCTGGTGGTCCACTGTAAAGGGAATCCTATCCGATGTATACCCGCTATCAGCAAAGTCGGCTATCTTGAATCATCAAGAATATCAAAGTATATATGATTTATGAATACAGCATATGCCCTGCCACACATTGGACCGGGATCATGCTGGCTCCTGGGCAGTGAGCCAGCTCGTATCGCAATGTTTGAGGCTCGGATACTTTGGTCTTGCAGAAGTGCGACAATTTGAAATTGGTGCCGCGCTGTGGGGTGGTCAATGGGACGCAGCTGCAAGACTTCTTCTAACGGCCAATCGAGCAGAAGCACTGCGCCCAGCAGCCAAGGAGAAGAGTTTTGCCGCATGTCAAGTGCATGTAACCAAAGTTGTCTTTAGAGTTTTCCTGCTTCCTTGTCCTGCGATCCCTTTGCCTCTTGTAATGACATTGACATGTTTCATTCCTGTTGACTCCTAGTTTGATGAGAGTTTCACTTGCAAAGCCAAATTGGTTTCATGATGGTTTGAATATTGAGTAGTGTTGACATTGAATCATACCAAGCTACCGGTAATGATTTCATGGGCTCAAAAACACTTCCCTTCCATGTGCCAGCGTCTTTTGCTAACAGTTTTGTTTGAAGGCTTTTGCTGAAGCAGACTATGCTCAAGGAATTGAACTGCTTCCAGACGGTCACAGCTTCAAGGGCTTGCGCAAGCTAGCCATGAATTTGTTTCTCGTTTATTCAGGAGACCCCGCTTCAAGATGCTTCAACTGGATCCATCTAGATCCGATGTACACTCACGTAAAGGAGGGCCAAATATTGCCTTTTGGTGGTATGATGGTGATTATGTATAGTTTCGCAACACAGATGTGAAGCTTAGGTGTGCTTACTAAAATCAGATGATTGCTTGGAATTGGCATGTCCATCCACAACTGCCGCCCACCATATTCACCATCTAGATGTATAACATAATAGATATGCTTAGATATTTACCATAGATTATTAAATTTGCATATGCGACACTTGTCTCGTGGCAACGGGGGGGCCGCTCTCCATTGCCAAGGCTTTTGAAGCGGCCGGCAAAAGAAGCTCTTTTGGCAGTGTTGTCACCACCAGACTGGGCGCGATATATCAGTTCCTTGAGTTGTCTCTTGGATTGTAAAGTTGTAGGAGCTCGGTAGGTTCAAAGTAGCTTGATCCAGCCTGATAGAGGAATTTTCTTCTGAATTTTATGTTGTGCCAAGAACTGCTAAACTACTTGACATAACTTTCTTGTTCTTCAGCAAAACACCCGCAAAAACACAGGGTTCAGATCTTCGGCAACTTTGAGGTTTAGCTTGGAACAAAGCTGTCGCTGTACGGCTGAGTGGTTCCATGCCATTCAGACCTGTACCTGGTGACTTTGTTTGGGACCAGAGACTTTGCAAGGAAGTTTTTTCATGGAATGGAAGGAAGAATGGTAGGTGTGTAGATGTGATTTTTGTTGATAAGTTCTTGATATTTCTTGACGTGACCCTTGATTTTATTTCGAAAAAGTTGCCCCATCACTATCAATTGATTCGCATCTTGATCATTTGATAGGTCATCAATTCTTTTCAATCTTTTCAGCAGAAGTGTCACTGCTTGACCTATTCAAATAGGTCATCAGAGTATCAACCAGAAACATCCAGGAGACAAGCCTTGAAGATACCCAGCTCTCAGGAAAGCTGGGGAGCCGCGACCCGTGACCGCCAAAGAGGTGAATGAAGATGGGTGGCACTTGAGTGATGTGGTGCTGCCCATGCCACGGCCAGGGGCACCTGTCCCAGAGAGTGGCGGACGTCTTTCGATGGAAGTATCATGGCATGAAAAACGGCGTTGATGGCGTTGATGTTTGACGATTCGAAGATGTAGGTTTGTGCTTTGCTAGCGATATGGTACTATGGCACCCAGAAAAAAAGAAACGACCATATCATAGCATATCCTACCTTGTCAGCCTTGGCGGACTCGCAGTATTTGGCCGCCTTCACCGCAAAAAAGTTATATGACATTCTTCAATGGATACTGTAGGTAGATGATACTTGGCACTTTTGACATGTTTCAACAAGCACATTGCGGGGGGGGTCACTGGAGGCTGTGCTACGAGACTTTGTCCCAGGAGAGGATGCAGCATCGGAGATACCCCTAAAACTTGAGCAATTCTTGCCACGTGTGCGGCATATCGTGAGCATCCCTGCCGACATGACTTGGGATCCTTGTCTTTTCATACATCTTGGTGGATGCCCGAAACAGGATGAGTAGCACACCTTCTTCGTTAATATTGCCATATACTGTTGATGGTTCAGAAATCCCAAATGTATAGAGCCCATTAAAACCCTATATATATACATATATAAATAATGGGCTATTCATGGCTATTCTTCATATCAACAGGTGCAGGATTTCTTCCATCAACAGTATCGCCTTTCGGAACTTGTGTTCACATCTCACCTGATGCTGCCTAGTCACTAGTCCGTGCCTGGTATGGTTGTCACAGCAATATAGGAGTTTCCATTTGATTGACTTGAAATTGATGAATGAATTGAATATTGGAATCTTGAGATGCCCCTTAGAAGGCATGGCAGAGCATGGGGTACTGGGATTGAACATGCGAGCGTGAATCTCCTCTTCTTTTGTGCTCGGTTTGGTTTGCTTGGTTGTTCGGAACACTAAACGAGAAGAGAAATCCTCCCAATATCTCCCCAATCAATTCCTCCCAAGCTTCGTTTGGAGCCCTGAGGACGTCAACGAAGGCATGGTTGATTGCGATCTCGTTCGTTTGGGATTAGCACAGAGGCCAAGAGGACGTGCCATCCGTGCTGAGTCGGTGGCTTTGCAGCTCCGTGCCACGCTGAGGAGGAGCTGCACCCAAAAATCACCAGACAAACCAATAGAATCCATGGCAAGTTCTGACAATTTTCTCAAAAAACTGTCAGAACTGTAATAAATATTTGACAATTTGAGTCAATATCTCAGTTCCGTTGGTTGCATGTATTGATGGTCGGACCATGGCAATTTATTGCTAGCCATTAGCAGCTTGCCCGATGCGAAAAACTTTCAGGTTTCAGTCCTTTGCTTATTTGAAACCTCTTTTGGATTCTTTTGGACTGATCTTGCAGGTGAATTTCTTGGGTTTTTGTCACATTTTGGATACCTTGGGTACAACATGTCCATGTCATATGTTGCTTAAAAGCCTCTCGTCCTGTTAGGACAGAAAGTGCACAGAGTCTAGTGCGGGAAGTTCTAAAGGCAGGTGACTAAAAACTCGTTTTGACGATGTGTCTCGCTCTTGGCCTTGGCCTCATGATAACCTAGTATTCATCACAAGAGCAAAGAAAAGCCTGAGTTTTATGCATGTCAAAGAGTATCTTAAATCATTCAATTGTGGCGATGTTTTTTTCATTTTTTGCAGGCCAACCCTTCAGAGTTCCAAGAGGGTCTGGATCGACAAGATGAGGTTTTTTGACTCAATCCTTTTGGCAACAATTCTCACGGTAGCTTGTGTCTCAGCTTCAAAGTCAAAGCTGATAGACTCGATCGACTCGGAAGTAGGCCGAAAACAAAGCAGTGAGATTGGAGTCCTACTGTTGATGGAAGAAATCCTGCACCAGTTGAAATGGATAATATCCCACTATTTGCAGGGTTCTATACATTCCAGGTGGTGCAGGATTTCTTACATCAACAGCATTGCCATACCATAGAGCTGGAAGTGGTTTGTCTTTGATGGTGTGGCCCTGTGATGCCTGGTGGAAATTCTGGTTCAATTGGTTAGGGCCAACCAATCAGTCGCATGCGTGCGTGCGCACCAGCGGCTGCACAGCTACAAACGCAACAGCAAACACAGCAAACAGCTCTTGCTTCACCACAGAAATTGAAGTCAAGTTCTTGGAGCAGCAGGGAGCATGCAGCAGCCAAGTTCTAGTTCGCATCATCGCCATCTTGCAGTCAAGACTGCAGCTACCATGTCGCGAGACAAAGCCGCGGTGGTCGCTGCAGTTGACAAATGCTTGGATCAGACTCTTCTTGGCATTTGATCTTAATGGAATGCTTCAATTGAGCAATGTAAGACCTGGTTGCGTTGGGTTTCCAGGGGATCATACTACGCGGGGATTACAATACACCATCGTAAGGATCCCTGTTAACCAACCAGCATACTGGAAAGTAAGAGGATATTTGTTCGTTGCTCCAAAGGCTACTTTGGCCGAAAAGCTGCAATTTTGATATGTTTGACTTTCACTGCCAGGAAGGATTCGACCTGCCAAGTAGCATCTTGGCTGATCTTCACTTGGACCATCACCTGGACTGGATGATGTTGGTGGACAACCGAGGTAGCAAGATGCTATCAACAGATACCATCTGCCAAAAGTGGTGTCATCCGCTTGGGGGCCACAGCATCTAAAAAGGGCACCGGATTCCATTATGGTGACAGTGACTTACTACAAGAAACCTCATGATGTTTTGAGATTGACACGAGTATCCAACTGTACACGTGGGTGTGTTTGGTAGATGATGTGTGCAAGCCGAGGGTTCTGAATCCAGCCGTGTCGAAAAGCCATTTTGGTTGACCGACCAATCACCGAGGCGCCGGCGAGTTGCAGGCGAGTTGCAGGGTTCAGTCAAGACTGCTCCAGATCTGTCAATTTGCATTCATTTGCACCAAGAGTATTTTAGCGGAATATGGAATGATTTGGAATGTGAACAGTGTTTTCAATCACTTTGGAAGCAAAAACATTGAAGAGATGATGCTCTAGAGTGCTAAAGTTCAGCAATTCTATAGGTACGATTTGGATCAATTTGGTACAGATTTGTTTCGCTCGGTATGTGAAAGCAAAGGTCCAGGACAATCTGGTAAACTGTCAAGGTCCCGAGGTCAGCATCAACATACGGCAATGCCTTTGAACCTTCGGTCATGTGATTCTGTTTTTGGATGTTGGGTTGTTAAGGATGTTAGAAACTGAATATACTTGATAATGTAGGTTGAAGGGTGGCAATCGAAACCATTCCAGACCGTACTGTAAGTTATATAGTGTATTATAGTGTGATGTATATATCTATGTCGTATATATCATATATGCATTTGATTGATTGGTGATTATACCTACATCTCAAGAGCAGCACTGGCTCCCGGTGCCATTTGTGTCAGGAAATGATGTTGTCGTGTTCGCGAACTCTGGGTTTACCACCGCACTTGTTCATGGGCAATGAACAAATTTTCGAGAGGCCTGCTCCCTCCACCGGCATGACTCTACATGAGACTACAAGACGGTACACAAGACCTTCATGATCTTACCTTGCAGGTATGACAATTTACACAAACTACTTTTTATTGATATATCATGATATTTGCACGTACGTATGAAGATACGAGGACTCACTCTGATGATGTACGGCTTTATGTGTTTAGCAGGTAAGATCTATTGGGTTCTATTGCCTTATCGTTTATCCAATACTGTATTTGCGTGGTTCTTTTCTTTAATCGACTGATTCAACTTATTGTGTTTGGGTATGATTTCCGTGCTCATGGAACTGCATTCATCCTCATTCATCCACAGTGTGGGTGGGAGATGGCGGCAGTTCTTGCCACTAAGCTTTGATCTTAGGCCAGTTATTAACTTGTACAATCGCAGCGAATCTTCACTCGTCCTCTTTGCTCTGACTTAGACTTTTTTTCAGAAAATCGTTTAACTTGTTGAGTGTGGCAGGTGGTTCCCGATTCTCCCTGAAACGACATGTTGAATTTTTGCTTTTTTCACCTGTTTGCAGTTTTGACCTCAATGGGAATGGCATGATCGAAGAGGATGAGGCGAGCTTCTATATTTTGAGGGGCAGCACCAGCAAAGAAGACAAGGTCTGAGCATCTATGCGTAAAATCCATCATGTTCAATTTCCCCCAAGATTTCCCAGGCAAAGCGAATAATTTGGAAGCTCCTCCAGCAGAAGAGATTAGAAGCACGGCTGCAACGTAGACTACATCACTGATCGCAACTTGCAGCATCGCCACGATGGAATTTGGATTGATGCGTCTTCGAAGCTGCTTTAGCATGTTTTTACTGCCTGGCCTGTGGTTTGCTGGCTCAAACACGGGGGGAGTCTGTGTATTTTCCAAGTTTGTGAGCCCCATGGCTGCTGGCTTTGCCAATGCTATCCTTTGCTGCCCTTCCCAGGGCTCAAGTACAAAGCCAAGGTCTCTCAAAGACCAGGAACCCACTTTGCTCACAAAAAGCATATGAGCCCAGGATTCAGGCCAGCAATTGTGCAGTGAGTCTCAGATTTCCCACATTGACTCGCTTTTGTAAACTTTTAAGTGATTTTTGTTGCCTAAAAGGTGCTAAGGGCAAAAATAGCTTCAATGATGAATTTAATTTTGGAGCTCATCATTTGAGCAGCATGCCACATGTGTTTTATCAGTTTTATCCATTTATATCCTTCCATATCCTTCGCCTGACGGAGGCTCCCTACGTTTGTTGGAAAAGGTCACTGATAGGTGCAGCTGTCGCAATATCAACCAAACGCCAGAAGCTGAGCTGCTGAATTCGTTGGGATTGGCCCGCGGACACAACCAGATACAGATGTGTCCAGAGATGGTTAGAGATGTGTCCAGAGATGGTTAGAGATAGATAGATGGAAGTTGTGCTTTGTACCTTTGTTTGTAGTACTTTGAACCGAAGATTGATTTTCACGTATTTTTTGCATGATCTCAGTTCGTGACCAAAACTGCGCAAGGTCGGTTCAATCCGCCAGCATCCAAGCAAGCATCTCATGGAAGTGAAGTCAGCGCCGGCAATTCACAGGCATGGACAAGATTCGAGTTGAGCTTTGAAGGATTTCGTACGGTCAATTTGTACCGATGGAATAAAGTCACTGTTGTTGTAGCCAGATTTGAGGTGAGGGTAGAAGGCATCATTCAAATCCGCATCATTTGGATAAGCAAAGTCTAGCAGTCTAGCAGCCATACACTTTGTTCTTTCTGACTGCCAGTGTTTTGGTTGAAGGATGAAAAGATAGATAAAGATCTGGAATCCCGGAATCCCCTTGCCTACTTCAACAAAGCCCAGTATCAAAGGTGTTTCTGCATTTTGCTTGGCATTTGATATGGGCTTTGGGTCATCACCAAGACACTGCACTGCCTGCCCTGTGCAGGCACCAACTTTGGGTCATGCCGTATTGCTGCTGACGGGTTTTTTTGTTGGGCCATGAGCGGCGCAGCCAACGAGGCTACAGGGCTCTTCTTTCCACAGCTGCTTCATGACTTTGCTGTGAACCCGGCAGAGGTTGGCCTAGCATTTTGGCAGCATAAAATCAGATACCAAATATATTTAGATTTATATAAATCTAATCAAATTTTTAGTGTTCCGTGCTATATGTGTTATATTGTTGGTTACTGGTGTTGCGGTGCTCATTTGTTCTCGAAATAGCTAGGCTGCAACTACCTTTACCTTGGGCAATGCATGTGGCCTTGTATTGGGCGGCGGCGCCCAGACGGGTCGCAGACGTTTGGCACTCACCGGACTGCTCATTGCCATTGGGTCCTCCATCCTGCTGCTGATGGCATCAAGGCCATATTTTTTCGGAAAATTATGGTATTCTATAGCAAGTTCGGACTTTTGGACTGATTTGGGCTGGTGCGTTCTGATGACCAAACGGAAGGTGCACAATACCTGCCATTGAGTGCTGAGTAAATAGATATATATATATATATATTTGTATAATTTTTTTGCATCCATATGATACATGTGGTCCATTAATTGATGAATGTAATATGATATGCTGCATATGTTCATAATCATATACATTTATATAATCCTTTGCAATAGTTCTATCAGTCTTCATTAATGTCATTAGTACCTGGATGAGAAGAATGCGACTCTCCAATACTCTCCATATATTCTCGTTCAGGTTTGAGATGCTGCTTTTGGCACGTACTTGCCTGGGTCTAGCAGCTGGACTTTTCACAGTTTCAGTGCCTGCAATGATTGCAGAAGGCCTTCCAAAGAAGAAGGCAGAGGCAAGGCTTGGAGGTGGCATTTGTAGCGGCATCCTGAATGGTGTTGAGGTGAAAAAATTGCTAGCTGCTAGTTGATTTTATATAATAAATGAACCCAGATGAAGCTAGTCTATCAAATCCTTGCTTTCAAAGCAAGGAGATGTCCATTGTAATTACTATAATCCACAAGCGCTCGCGAGTACCACTTGTAATCCAAAAGTTTCTGATGTTAGATAATGGCATCTCTGTGTGGAAGGCCTATTTGGCAACATATCCTTCCGGCTGGCCGACTGGAGCGTTTGCAACTTGCCATGTTGGCCAAACCATTCTCCTGTTTTTTTTGCATTCAGATGACAGCAGTGGCTTTTGAGCCGTTTGTCAAACTTGAACGGTTCAATTTCATCAATTGATGATAGCGCTTTAACCAAGAAAGTCATCACATTCAAGCAAAATAAGCCGCAACAGTTCCAAAAAACTGCAGTGTACAGAATGTAGGAAACGAAGACGGCAGAAGTTCCATGTAGCCATCAAGGTAGCGATTTTGATGGCTGGCAGCCATTGGCGCTGGGCCTTGGGGATTGGTCCTTTGATTGCTGGCCTACTGCTGCTACCACTCTTACTTTGGCTTCCAGAGTCACCCCAGACTCTTGGATTAGTCAATTCGTCGATCAAGAATCACAGGGGGCCAACAGCCAACAACACCGGAAAGGTGCATCCAATGGGGCTAAGAATCGAATCTTAGGTCTTAGGTGTCAGCAAATGGCACCAGGTCACCAGACATCTTAGGATATGGAGACATGTTAAGACAGTAGATATGCCTTTTGACAGGCATACCAAGCAGCTGCTAGTCGTTCCTACAAGTCTGATGGGAGGGGGCGCAGTTTTGTCATGGGGACCGTTCGACGACCTTCCATTGTTGCGTACTGCTTGATCATTCACTTGGCGATTAAGATCTATTTTTTCTAGTTCTAATAGGTTTTCTGCTTTTCTCCCCAAAAATTTTTGAATTGGTCAAATCCATGTCTTTAGTTCATCGGATGCTTGGTGTGTACAAGCGGCATCCTGCTCTGCAGGATGTTATTCGAAGGGTCCATGCTGGGCCTCCCTTAAATGAGGGAAAAGAAAGGGAGAGACAGAGAGAGAATCCAGTTTTTTCTCTTTGCATTTAAGCCGCTACTTTTTCTTTTGAGCCCCAGCAGACTTGCTGGGGCGATTGGCCTATGGCTTGCAACCAAGGTATTTGTTAATGCAACTGGTCAGCAACCAAGTGCAGAGACATGCAGAGAGAGTTGCGATGATTGCATTGCTCTTTTGCATGTTTGTTCTACATGATGTGAGATGGACTAAAGCCATATTTGGTATCGCTCAAGCGTGCACTCCATACTAAGCATGAAAATTGATGCCTGACACTCCTTCTCAAGGAAGGGACGGAGAGAAGAGGCTACACAAGCTCTGAAGAAGCTGGGCACGAGGGAGGTCAGCTCATTACTTTTGCTGAAATTTGAAAAGGGTATTGGTATTGGTACTGGCTGCATCCGGCTTCCCTACAGTCTTCTAGCTGGTGAGGCCTTATATAGTAGCAGATAAAGGAAACTATTCAACCAAAAACGTATGAAAGCATCTCAGAAGCCCTTGCAGGAGGAGGTTGCGAGCACTGATCCGGATGGCACAAAAACTGAGTCGTCCGCGATCCCATTCCGAAGGCTCTGGGTGCGGAATTGTTTGTTAAATCTGTTGCATGTTCCAATCTTAGTTTTGGACATGTCGTACATGTTTATACTGTAATGTCAACAAAGTTTGCCAACGAAACACATCATTGGACCATGACGACTGTCTTTCTAGGTTGGCCGCCACACTGATGTGCCGCCATGCTGCTTCCACAATGGTAAAGATGTGGTTGCCAGTTTGGCTGGGAACGCATGGGCGCGTTGGTTCAGCAGTAGCAGCTATGCTTTTGATGTATGTCCTGGAGGAACCTCGGCTTGGGTAACCCGGGTAGGAGCATCCCTTCAGAAGAACAATGAATTTGAGCAAAAATTGAGCCGAAAAAAAAAATATATATATATATATATATACTGTAGATGAAAATGGATCAAGGCCCTCGGCATCCTTGTCACAAGCCGAATCATCGCTGGTGGAGATGGTGATGAGACACTGGCAAGGGGAGCTCGCCTAAGCTTGGTGGCAGGCACTGCCAGCTGTCAAGACTTATGGTGTGCCCTGTTGATCGACACCAAACGTGCAAAATTCACTGTGCTTGCAGGTTGTTTTGCGACAATGGGATGCTTAGTTTGCCAAGGCCAGTCACTTGAACCTGTGGGTGGGGACGTACAGAAATACCTGAGTTGAACTTTTTCATTCTTTACAAAGCTGCCAGGCAACGTGTTGGCTGCTGGCTTGCTGGGTGCTATCCACTTGATAGCCCAGGCGAATTCATACAATCTCTTGAGCCTTGGTTCGAAGAATGTAAAGAAAGCCAACAAAAGGAGACAAATGAGATGTAGCTCAACAGCAAAGGCCCTGCTTATAAGATGGCAGGAAGGTGTATGCCGGATATTTGCAGGGAAAGTACCGTGAAGTGACATTTGGCAAACATGAGCACATTTCTTGTGCGAAGGATGGCCTACGCTACGTGCAACTGCAGTACTGCCGATAGAAGCAGAACAATCTCCAGATTGAACCTTTTGAGTTGCTTGGACATCTGGTTGATGGAAGAAATCCTGTACCAGTTGATATGGTAGATATACCATTAATCACAGAGTTTTATACATCCCAGGTGGTTCTTCCATCAATAGTATAGTGAAATTTGATGAAATATTTTTGCTTCAGCACAGTAGTTTGCAAAACACAGCGAGTTTTTAGTAGCGGTGAAACGAATTTCCATGCATTCTCGAGTTCAGGATGGTTAAGGCTAGTCAATCAAGAAGTACTCATCCCATGATTGGTCCCCAGAGCAGCCAATGACAAACCCCTTCATGGCCAGAGGACTCACAAAATCAGACCAAATCAACGAAGAACATCGAAGAACCCGGTTCTGGATGACATTATTCAACAATATTCAACAAGTGTTAGGATTTTGATGGATTTTAGCGTATGCTCACACAGTGACATCGTGCATATTCAAGCCAGGCTTTCTGAGCGGAAGCAACTCGGCAGCACCGAACCAGAGTGAATGACAAAATGTATCAAAATGTGTTTTTTTCCTCGGATTGTTTCCCTTTCTCTGGATGGAATCAGAATGAATCAGACAAGTTGCTTGCTCGCCTACTTGGACCATATTTGTCGTCAATGCAACGCGTGCCAGATTGAAGCAGCAGTAGCAGCAGATGATGAGGTATACAAAGATGTGACAAGTGCAGGAACAGTGAGGTGCCTCGTGAAACTCATTACAAGCCAAGGTTTAGTCCCCTCAGTTCTGGGCAACCTGGCTACAGTACTTTCCGCTTTGGCACCATGTTTCCTTCACAATCAGAGTTTGATGGATTTAAAGGCCATTGGAAACTCTCTTCGTTTTACTTTGACGTGGAGGGGATGTTTTTCCCTGTGTTGCAAAGCTGACTTTTAGCATTGCTTTAGCCCTAAGGTATGCTGGTCACTGTCCACAATGGCTCCTTCCTCCATGTGGAGAGGGTGCTGCTTGCTTCAGCTGGACTCTATGGGGTTGCGGCAACCTTGATGCCACGATAATTTCAAAACAAAAAAACCTACTCAAAACTGGCGGATGTTTTTGCAATTTGCATGCCTTCGGGCCTTCGTCCAGTTGTCTTTGTCAAGCGTGACATTGATTTCCTGGAAAAGATTAGAGAATGAGAGATTGAGATCTACAACTCCGCACACTTCCCACACCGAAGAACTGGATTTTTTGGAAGCAAGTTGTTGTTGGATAACTCGAAGGTTTGACGTTTTGTTCGGTCTCAACATCCAAGGTCTTCGTTATGTTTTGATCATGCTGCATCTTTTCCAGAACAGTTCTTAGATTTCCGGCTTTACAATCCTCTCGACAAGTTCGAAGAGGTAATTGCTACTGAATGCCTTGTCTTTGCTCAAGAAAGCTTGAGAAGCAAAGCATCAGATAAGGCGATGCTTCAGCATGTTGTAGTGTCACACATTTTCCAAGCTTATTCTTGATGGTGGGGTGGAGGAACGTGCACCAAGCCAGATTTCTAATGGCTTGCCTCAATTCCAAACCTCAAGAGATCTTCAATACACTTGATATTATGGCTGGTCAATCAATCCCCCATTGGTTTCCCTTAGTAGGGCCTTCCTAAACCATATTAAACCCATATTTCTGGGGGGGGCACGTCAGGGGGATGGTTGTTGATTAGCCATAATGATATACATAAACATACATTTCATTGATTTCACCGATTCTCGCGAATGCATGACGCCTTAAAAAGGGGATTGCTGATGGCCTGAAGGTAAAAGGTTGTGCTTTCACACATTGCAACCACAACACTCTAAACTCTAAAGGCCCTCGGATTTTTTTGCAATCAAATGATGGCTCGTTGGTTAACAGTACAATATCTATAATGGAATCTTATCTAAAATGATCTAGAATATGCACATACCACATAGGTATATGATGGTGTTTGGATATTTTTGGATGAATATAGAAGAATATAGACCAAAAGACCCAGCTCAGTCCTCGAAGCAAAATGATCCTAAAGCGGCTTTAAGGAACTGGCTGGACGCAGGCCTGTGAAAGTTCCAGTCTCCTCGGTAGTGGCACAAGGCTACACTGTGGTGAAGGAGAGGGGCTGCACTCAGATCACTGTCTTGAAATATTTTTGGAATCATAATTTCATCGACTCAATTCATCGCAAACAGAGATCCTATCCAAAGTTGCTAGGGGAGTTCTGTGATAAAGCACAAGGAGCTTGGCCGTGGCGGACAGGGGACCATGTATCTTTGTACGAAGCGCTCTTGGTTTCGCACGTTTCTTGACAATTGAAGTGTGGTGTTGCAACTGCTTATTTGGCCCGATGCATATTGATGTGAACTGCATGGTTGGATACCGGGTATGAATTCTTTTTCTGGGGGATGATGAGAAAACTATGATTGACCATAATAGCAATATTATAGTATGTAGAATTGGCAGTGTGGCAAGTCCTTTTCCACATATCACACGCGAAGCCTTTGTTTTTGAAATAGGCAATAGCATGCAGTAGCGAGAACGCAGCTGCCTAGTAAGTCACATCGAGTTGAAGAGGAGTCGGTCAGGTGTGACCAAGGTGGTAGATTGTGCCCGAGCCTGCTGTTCCACCAGACCAGACACTACATCCTAAGTATGTTAGACCATTTTACACTCCTTGTCGCGCATGATCAGTGTGATCAGTGATCAGCAGTCCTGTTTTGCAGCTACAGACACATATTATGGGGAATTGCATAGTCATTTGTAGAAGTATGTGTATGTTGTTGTTGTGGTGGTGGTGTTTTGTTATTGTCCTTTTGGTTGTTGTTGATGATGATGTTGTTGTTGCTCTATTTATGTTTTGACTACTAGCCGCCACTAATACCATTGCGGCAAAACTAAAACATGTCCTTGCAAACTTTTAAAGACTGACGAACCAAACGCTACTGTTGCTTGCTTCAGCCAAGGTCCAAGTACTGCATCAAGTTCTATGAGCTGCTTGGCTTGAGAACTCACAAGTCACAGAATACTACAGGTCAGTAGTGCCCAGACATCCAACTTTCCCTGCTCGCCAGGAAAGCCGATGCAAATGCTGGAGGGTTGGATGCCTCTTGGCACCAGGATGATGCGTTCGAATCGGCCTTGCAAGCATGCAGAGCACACTTCATCAATCAGATAAAAGTAGAGGCTGGGTTGAAGTTGGGTAAACTGCTGAGGAACTGATGGATGAGTATGTCTTGATGTCAAGCCTGGACAATCCACATATTGCCAAGACATACGAGGCCGCGAACCAGCTGTTCGAAGCAATGCTTGAAAATGTGACCAGCACTGACACTGATGTTTCCTTTCTNCCATTGAATCGTAGAGGCAGGGGAGTCGGCCAAACATTATGTTTTAAAAGGACTTTCAGAACACCACCGCGTTTGTCCAGGTTTTTCAAGACAAGTCCTTTTACTACCTCGTTTGCCCAGCTTGCTTAAGATGCCAGAGTGACTGTGCTCCAAGGTGTGTGCTGACTAACATGGCTAACTAGGTAGTCACAGATGTGCAAGCCTCAAGCCCCTCTTCCTGTCGCATAATCAACAGCTTGAGAGCAGTTCGGACCCGGCGTTTGGTCACATTTACATGTGGGTCAGATGGGAGCAAACAGCTGGGCTGCTTGGCCAGGTGAATGAACCATACTTTGGCGGTGACCTCACAAAATTAGGCAAAAATGCCCATCAAAATGATGTCAGGCCAGGGCCACTCAAAGCACTTGCAAGTCTGGAATTTTGTTGTGAAGGATTGAGCACATTGCAGTGCAGTAATGAAGATTCTTGCAGACTGATCTTCTGAAATGTTTGGAGGATGAGTGAAAACTGGTGGCGTGGCATTTTCCGCCAATGCATCGAAGGGTGCTTTGTTTGCAGAAGTTCTTGGAACGGTTTGGAACGCATCAGGATGATTCGAACGTGTGCTGGGTGCAAATACATTGAACTTAGTGCACATGAAAGAATTTTTTTATGGTATCAGAAAGGGGGTTGGGCCTTTGCAAATTGATTGTACCAAGTTTGTAGCCGACACTTGCACCCAACTGGCTAGATTTGGAACTTAACACGCATTTTGTATCATTTTGTTCACTTACACGGCTTTTTGCGTTCAATCAAGAGATGAACCCTACTGATGCAAGCCGAGGCTTTGCTATTTGCATGGGCAGGGCGTCATGCATTGTGACATTAAGGAAGCGCTGGGCAATGCTTTCATCCCATAAGTCTGCCACAAGTTGAGGGGTGTTGCGAATTCATGATACACCTGTGTCTCACCAATGGGATAGCATTTTGCCAGGTAGCAACTTGGTGAAGGGGGCCTCACTCACACTAACGAGGTAGGTCGAATTTCTCGCCAGGAGCCCAACATTATGATCTCCGCAACTGACTATGAGGCTTCCTGGTCCAACATGGATGCAGATTGAAGTGACATTCAAGTTCAACAATTTTCATATTCGCCCATACTTTTTGGGATCACCGTGCCACTGCCAATGGGATGTTGCAAAATCCGATGAATGCCCACCTTCCCAAGACTTCTGACCGAGAATCTTCAATACTGTCAACGTGTCAACTCTATTCAGAAAGCGTGGGCCGGCGTTTGTTTGTGTTGTGCCCCATACTCAAAGAGTCAGTTGCCAGACATTTTCGAATATTTTCGTTTTTGCTGCTAGACATGTTGCCCAGGTCAATTAGTAGAACAGTAGTGCCACAGATGTGAATCTGCTAGTTGTAGATGCTGCTTCAGGTGCCCCATGTCGTTCTCATTGATTTTGGCCTATCGACAGCGTCTCTCGCACTTGCACCAAAGGGGTATGGTTAGGTGGCTAGGCACCAGCATGGGTCCACAAGCCCAGGAGTCAGGCAGCAATGTGGTGTGCCTAGGTTTACAAGCAACAGAGAAGGTGTATGTGGCACTCCTGGCTACATTCCTCCGGAGACCTGGAGGTTCGGTGGAAAGTAAAAAGTAAGACACTGGTTGCGTTCATCCTTTGGCTATCTCGAAGTTTTGTTGAAGGATTGTGAGGCTTAGCTCAGCCTCATATCGCTCATATTGAATTCATGGAGGCTTGAACCCATCTCCACCTGCAGGACTGGTGTTTGGTACCCGCGTGGTGATGTTTTCAGCATGGGAGTTGTGCGACTTGGCAGCAGACATTGCCCGGAAACCAATGGGGGATGTCGACCCAACGAGTCTCAATTCCAGCCGAGGTTCTTTCAATGTGTCAGCGGGATGGTGTCAATCTCAGTCCTAGAATCCCAAAAACCAAAAAGTTTCTCATGACCAAGGCACCATTTTTGGTGAGACAAGGTAAAACACATCTTTTGACAGAATCGGCAGATTGAGTGGTTCCCTTCACTCCAATTCTTATCCATTGGAGCCAACAGTTGTGTTCCGTCTCTGTAGTCAACTATAGTCTTTGTCCACGTCGTTCCCAGCATTTGGCTCGAGCCTCATTTTTCGCTGGACATGGGCACATGCAACACGATATGTGCAGAGACCATCAGAGACCAACGTAGACGCTGCAAGAATGGTTGAGGTTCAATCAAGTCAGCTCATTCCATGTCCAGCCCGTTGTGGGCAGCCTTTGCTCCTTCACATGCCTCCTTGGTCGTAGGACTCATAGGTTGACTTTCATACAAGAAGCTTGGCATCGTTTGTTTCAATTGGGGCTAAAAGCCCTGCGTTTTTTATCCGGAAGTGCAACATTACGTCATTCCGCTATAATTACACGCTGCTCCATGTCTTGGTCGGCCTGCTCGTCAACTTTCTGTCGTGACTTGGGCTATTTTGAGGGTTTTCAAAGGTTTGTCAGGTTCTGAATGGTTCTACAAACACAATTGAGAAGAAGATGAAGAAGAAAGTCCATCAAAAGCCTCTTTTGTATATGCCTGGCAAATCCTGGCAATAAGTTTGACACAACAATGGTAAAGGGAGTGAATGCTCCCATGCCAGATGCTCAGGAGCCAATGGGAGCCGTCGTGGCAGGAGAAGATGGATGTGGCAAGCTGCAATCGTAGGCCTGAAAAAGGAAATGTCTCAGTTGAATTCATCATTATACGATATTATACGGATATACGGTATATCTATCGAACATAGTCTGATATAGTAACGCTGTAACATTTAGTAATCATTAACATATTCATATTCATATGATCAGTTTGATGAGTTTAATGGCATTACATTTAGGAATGATGATACACATAAGATATATCATGAGTCATGATCATGATTCTGTATATATGCTAGAGCTTTAAGCATTTGTGACAATCTCGTAGACCGACATCGCGCGTCATGTACCTTTTCCAAAGTGGTTTGCACCCATGTTTTCCGCCAAACGATATACATTTGCCACTCATGAACAAGTCTCGGGAACTCATACTAGGTGCCAGCACTCAAAGTTCTACTACGTGCCAGAAGCAAAGCATAGGATCATACCGAATCATGCCACTTAAAATCCAAGAAATCAAAAGATAGCATGTCAATGTACTGTTGATGGACGAAATCCTGCACCAGCTGATATGGTAAATATCCCATTATTTACATAGTTTTATACATCCCAGGTGGTGCAGGATTTCTTCCCCGGCTGGATGGCAGGTGTCGCCATTTGCCTTGTGGATGTCATCGCCTTTGCTCGACCACGGGGTTTTGAGGTGGCTCCTCCTCAAGAGAGACAGAAGGAGATTCTGACGTGCCATCTTTCAGCCAAAAGCCGACCGTTTCCTAATTTCACTCCTGTTGTGTGCTATATAGTCCATTTGTAAGTGTGCTCCCAATATTATGATAGTAATAGATAGTAATAGAATATTATGACAACATGTGTATATGTATATACAGAGATTATGTCTAATATATGTGCCATTGCTTCTTTTGCGTGGCTGATGTAGAAAATCCCCCATGTGCAAACCTCCACCAATGTGATATTTGTAAACCTATTTGGGCCAAACCCCGAAACCTTTGAAACCAACTTTGAGGGCATGTTTGACAATCAATTAGTTGGGCGGCGATATGTTGATTTTGACTTCCACGGTAAAACAGCATGCTGAGCGCAGGAGGCAACCATCATAGAAGTGCCGACTGCAAGCAGTGCTGAACTGAGGAATTTGCCATGTAAGCACGGCTGTTGTCCAGCTGGTTTCATCAGATAATTTCTTCGACATGCAAATGGTTCTCAGAAGAAAATCCAGACACAGGCAGACAACCATGGAACATGAGGTTTGAGCTTCTGCAAAATCTTCAAAAACCATCAGTCAGTTGAATCATGCTCCCATGCTCATCCAAAAAGAATCCTGAGATCTTTGCATGTCAGGTCAGGCAGTCAGAGAAAGGGCGCCAGGCGTAGATGTGGTCATTGCTGGAGGGTCCCTCGCAGGGCTTTGGTTGGCCATGCTACTGAGTGCAGGCACAACACGGATTCAGCACGTTTCGGGAAACTGCTAGGCGTTTTGTTTCAGATTGTTTCCTCATTTTTGGGATGCTCAAAGCTTTCAGTCTTTCCCCATCTGACCACGCGGCCANTGTACAAGGTTACGTATATATGTTTTAGTCATGTGAAACGCAGTGGAATTTGACGATACATGTGTTTAACGGCTAGTTTGGTTCAAAGGATTCGTAGGCCTAGATCCGGGTCATGAGTGTGCCACCCGATGAGAGTGCGGTGGACACTCTTAAGCGGCTTGGATGGGGAGGAGTGTTGGCGTTCTTCCATGAACTTCCCCTAGAAGAAGTTAAGAAGAGGCTGGGTTCAGCCTGTGACGGCTGGGGGCTTGATGAGTTTGCAGAGCTTAGGCAAGAGGCCAAGAAGCAGAAACTAGCCCTGGACATGGAGGAGAATCAGGTAGCACAGAACCCAGCGTCTGGCTACAAGGATGTCAGCTGGGTGCCACAGTCCGGGCATGCAAACCTGAAGGGAAGGACGCCGGGAATCGATTTGGAGAGAGCCAGACCACTGTTGCCCAGAGTGGTTTGGCCCACTAGACAGGCGAGGAGGATGCATCATGCGCAGGAGGATGCACAGCGTGAGAGGATAGAAGAAGATGAGCGCAACAGGCAGATCACCAAGCTGGTGGAGCTCCTCAAGAAGGCTGGATTGCTGCCGGAGGATGACAAGAAGGTGGAGGCAGCCAGTGTCTGGATGATGAAGAGGCACGCTATGGGCAGAAGAGCCAACACGTTGAGGGCTCATGTCAGACTGGGGACCAGGATGTATGAGTTCGCTTCAGCTGCCTTAGGGAAACCCTGGTTCCACAACGCCGGTGAGCTTATGGATTACATAGCAGGGAGGCTGGAGGAACCATGCGGGAAGTCAGTGCCTCAGTCGATTTTCTCGGCCCTGAAGTTTCTTGAAGCTTCTGCTGAAGTCAGAAGGGAGCAGAAGTTGAGTGAGGACGAGACTCTGAGGAATTTCATGGCAGAGGTGGAGAAGAGCCATTGGTGGGTTTCAAGGGAGAGGGCTAGCGCCAATCGCCTTCTTCTTTCAGTGATCCTCTGCATGGAGTTCTTGGTGCTGACCCCGGAGGAGAGCCTTTACATCAGGTTGTATGCCTGGTTCAAGCTCGTGAAGCTTTGGGGAATGCTGAGATGGAGTGACACGTTGGGCATTCCTGCTGCTCGCCTCAGGTACTTCAAAGGAGAAGGGTTGGTCGGGGAGATTGTGAAGTCGAAGACGTCAGGTGTGGGAAGGAGGATTGAAGTGCAGGCCTTCTATGTCTCAGAGAAGGCCTGGTTCTTTGCTGACTCGTGGTTGCGAGTTGGCTTTGAGATCTATGAGGCCTTTGGCAGAGAAGCAGCGAACGAGAAGCGAGACTTCATGCTTCCCAGGCCCAGTGCTGGGTTAGACGGTTTCCGTCACTCGATGGTGTCCTACTCTGACGCCATGGCAATGTCGAGGGCGTTGCTGAGGGAGTTGAGAGCCCAGTTGAGGCCGGGAGGATCATTAGAGCCTTTGATCCTTGATGACGAGGTCGGAAGTTTCTGGTCTGAGCACTCAGAGAGGGTGACAATGGCGTCTTGGGCCGGGGCTCTGAAGATCCGACAGGAGGTGATCAAGCGTTGGGGCCGTTGGCAACCCAGCACGGACGAAGAATATGTGAAGACCACAAAGAAGATGGTCATGGATGCTCAGACGGAGATCGCAGACAGAGTGAAGATCCATGGCATGAAACGGGACCTGTTGGATGAAGAAGAGGTGATGCGAGGATTGGAAGAAAGGTTGCGTGACCGAGGAGTCAAGGAGGAAGTGATCTCCCAGCAGATGCGGAGGTTGAGATTCCACCAGAAAGCGCACCGTGAAGAAATGGTCGGTGCTCTGGAGGAGAGTGCTTTGAGAGCTGGAGGATGGGATAGGCCCCCAACCTCGCCGGTGGATGAGCCTGGAGAAATAGATCTTGAGGAGTGGGAAGTAGAAGGCCCTGATGAGATGATGGAGGTAGGTACTGGCACCTACGTCATGAGTTTGGTGGGCCGTTCCAAGAAGAGGACCCTCCATCAAATCGGAGGATGCTACAGGAGGCCTGGAAGGGATTATAAAGACTATGTGATCGTTGGAAACGTGAGGCCGGAGTTGAAGATGGGAGAGCGGCTTTGCGGCACCTGCTTTGGTGCCAAAGACAAGGCTGTGTCAGAGGCAGCCTCAGAGCCTGAAGATGTGGTGGTGTCTGATGAGTCCTCCTCATCAGACTTGCTCAGCTCGGACCCAGACGAAGGTCTGAGCGAATTGGATATCTGAGCGGATGGTATGAAAAGGGGTGGTAAAAAAAAAGGGGTTGGATTTTGGGGGAAAGACTGGAGGTCTTGAAAAAAAAAAGAAGGTAGGGTTGGGGTTTCAAAAAAAAAAGGGGGGGTCCTTTCTAAGGGCTTTGGTGTAAACACCTCGGAGCAGGTGAAAGCGTGCCTATCGCGCGCAGTTTGGCTTAAGGATAGGGGGTAATTAGAAGGTGAGGAGTGAGGAGAAGAGAAGGCAAGAAGAGAGGAGAGGATGGCAGCCTTATCGGTGGATGAGTGGATTGATAGGCTGGCTCCAGATCTTCAAGGGCTTTTGGATGCAAGGAAGGTTGCCAGGCAGGCACAAGCCGATTTGGCGAAGAGCGGGATCGATAGCATATCGATGCTTTCCGCAGTCGCAGTCAACAGAGAGGCTTTGGAGAAGGTGGCCAAAGACATGCTGGGCATCGATGCAGCTGGTGGAGGAGGAGATGAGCAGATCAAGTTCGCACAGCTGTACTTAGCCTGGCAAGCAGCTTCAAAGAGAGTAAAAGTCCAGGACGAGATGGATGCAGAGGCCACAGCACAGAAGGAGCCTAAGCCGGTGCCACCTCATGAGGTGCTGGCACTTAGGCAGAAATTTGAGGGCGAGTATTATAAGCTAAAGGATGCAGAGATCCCGGCCAAGAACTCATTGGAGGACTTGTTTGAGCAGATAGACTCAGGAGAGTTCAGGCCTATGGCTCTGCGACACTTTGGGAGCAGAGCCGATGATGAGATTGCAGAGGTGGGAAATTTGCAGTTGGGGAAGGCGGGACAAGTCAAGATAAAGAAGAGCCGGGTTGAGACAGCCCCACCAGGGACTTTGGAGGAGCTGAGGTCGAAGGTGGTGTTGATGGCGAATCACTACCTATTCGCAAAGTTCCGCTACCCCAACAAGCAGTTGCTGCAGAAGTTGAACCCCTTCACCTTCTTGGATTACTTGGGGTACCTGACGGGAAAACATGTGGCCCAGATGGAATCCCAGACCGTGGATGGCATTAAGTTGCACCGGCCTTCGGTGAGGTTGCTGGTGAACTACGAGTACCAAATGAGAAAAGAAGTGGTTGAGGAGATGAACCAAGGAGGATGCATGGCAGAGGAGCTCAAGAAGATCACGAAGAATTCCGACGTGAGAGAGCGTCACTTTTCCACCCCTCTTGCGGTGAGCTCGGCAAGTCAAGCAGTTCAGGCAGGTTGGACCAACCAAGATGGCGCTCCTACCCGAGTTCATCCTTATGGAGGGCCAAAAGGAAAAGGAAAAGGCAAGAAAGGAAAGGGAAGAAAGGGAAGAAGGGTCAAGCGCAGCAGCAGTTACACTCCACTACACCGGACGGTAGGCAGATCTGCTTCGCTTGGAATAACCAGCAGGAGGGCTGCAAAGGAGGATGTCAAAGGGTCCATGCATGCAGGATCTGCTTGGATCCCACTCATCCCACTTTCTCGCATCCCACGGGAGATGCCGGGACAACGGAGCCGTCAGCGGCTTCTTGACTATCTGAGGAAAAGAAGGTCAGAGAGGTTTCACAGCCCCGGGTTTTGCGGGTGCTCTATTTGTTTGCAGGCACAGACCGAGAGACCAGTGTCAAGGCTGCCTTAGGCAGGTTTTCGCTGCAGTTTGGTAAGGAATTCACAATCAAATGTGAGGAGTGGGATATCTGTCGAGATCCCGCGCAAGATTTGCTGGATGAGGAGACTCAGAAGAAATTGTTAGAGAGGATTCGCAATGGGGAATTTGTGGCAGTGCTGCTGTCACCACCTTGTGCCAGTTGGTCACGGGCGCCTTGGGCAAACAGATGGGGCCCAAGACCTTTGAGGACTTTCATGCATCCGTGGGGGATGCCTTGGTTAGAGGCAGCGAAGTTAGAGAAAGTGGCCAAAAGCAATGCAATGATCCGCTTCTGTCTTTGCGTCATTGCTGAGGTTCAGAAGTTGCCAGCCACCAGCTTCTTGCTCGAGCATCCGGAGGATTTGGGCTCGGTCAGCAGCAGGCCTTCAGCATTCATCAGGCCGGCTTCTATTTGGCAGCTGCCAGAGGTCGCTGCTTTGGAGGCCAACTTGGCCTTCACGGTAGTTTTCTACCAATGTGCTCTGGGAGCACGCAGTCGTAAGCCCACCAGGTTTCTTACAGATCTGGCAAAATTCAGAGAATTGGGACCCACAAGCTGTGGATCGCTGGGGAAGATATACAGGGCCACTTCCAGCAGTTTGCAGTTGTGGGCGGACCCATTCAGGGCTCATCAAAAGATCGGCAGAGGATGCTTTTTCGACAACTGAGGCTGCAAGCTATCCCCCAGCACTAGACGTTTTCATTGCCTGCGCTATCTGGCAATTCGCTCAAGGTCTTCCTGCCTCTTCTCTTCCTGACGGCGGGCATGATAAAAGTCAGAGGCAGGAAGTGACAAAAGAGGGACAATCAGAGGAGAACAAGGAGGAGAAAGGAGGAGAGAATAGAAGAGAAGGCTCCCAAGAAGAAGGAAATCAGGGTCCATTAGAAGATCCCGAGGAGAGCCATAAGAGGAGAAGAAAGGAGGCGGTCCCAGAGGTGGCCGAGGAAATAAAGGAGGCAGAGGATGAGGTTGACACGCTAATCGAAACGGCTAGAAGAGAGGCCTACAAAGACTTGGGGGGGAAGGTTTGGGCTCCCATTCAGGTCCACTACAAGGGGAGAGTTCGCCACCTGTGTGATGGGTTGGGGAAATGCTCACCAGGGGTCAGGCCGGCTGGCCACAGGATCCCTCCCATTTCAAAGAAGGCTGCAGATCTTAGAAGATGGTTTTGGGCGGAGGTTGAAGAGTTGGAGAAAGGGATGAGTAAGGGAGAGAGGCTGAGATGGATCTCCAAGCTGGTCCTAGGGCGGTTCGAGTCCTCGCCATTTGAAGGGAAGATTGAGGATTTGAGGAGGAGGATGGATGAGAGATTGGTGTCCCTGGGACTGGACCCTGGAAGAAAGGAATCCGACAGGAGGACTCCCATAAATTTCAGGAGAGTAAAAGCTTGGGCAGAGGCGGTGGAAGACGAAGACTTTCAGTTCTTGGATGGTCTCCTGAAGAGGGGGGTTCCCCTGGGTGTCAGGGGAGAGATCCCCTGGGTCTCCAACGTGTATGACAAGAAGGTCAAGGAGGAAAAGGAGGAGATGATTTGGGGCTGGGATGAATCAGACCCCCTCGCTGAGCCCAGAACCAACTACGGTTCAGCCACTGCCCATATGGCGAAAGTTCAGGCGATCATAGAGTCGGAGGTGGAAAAGGGATGGATCAAAAGGATCCCTTTGTCAGAGGCTGAGAAGGAGTTTGGGAGAGGTCTCCAACTTGCGTCACTGGGAGCCGTCCCTAAAGATCCCTCCTGGGAAGAAGTGCGCGTTGTACACGATGCCACCCATGGTATTTCTGTGAATTCGGAAATTAGACAGCCGAACAAAATGACCTTCCCGCAATTCGACGATGTGGAGGCAGTCTTGAGGGCCCTGAGGAAAGAGGATCCGGCCCAGAGAATGTTGATCGCATTTGACATCAAGTCGGCGCATCGGCTGATACCTGTGCAGAGGGAGGACTGGGGTTTGCAGAGCTTTAGGTTATCCAGAGAGGACGAAGTCTTTGTAAACATGGTAGGGACGTTCGGGTAGCTTCAGCAGCCTTCTGGTGGGGCAGAGCCGCAGCGGTGATCTTTAGGACCTTCCATCGGGTGTTGCCACCAAGGCTGCTGTTTTATCTGCTCCTCTTCGCAGATGATGGCCTGTTGTTTTCGGCAGGTGAGGAGTACCACAAGCTGATCATTGCCCTGTTCCTATACCTCGACCTAATGGAGGTTCCGCTCTCCTGGAAGAAGACCAGAGGAGGGTTCACGGCTGAATGGATAGGCTATCAGGTAGACTTCGGCAACTGGCGGCTTGGAGTTTCTGAGAAGAAGGTCAAGTGGCTTTTGGAGTGGACCGAAAGAGTCCTAGAGGAGAAACACATGGTTGGGCGAGAGTTCAAGGCTGGAGTTGGAAGGTTGGGATTCTTAGCGGGAGCTTTGGCTGGTGCCAGACCATTTCTCGCACCTCTCTATGCCGTGTCTTCGCGGGTGGGTGGCTCATCTTTTGTGGAGCTCCACATGGCGGTGAAGCTGGCCATCAAGTTCTTTGCGGACTGGGTTGCCCAAGAGCCCATGAGAGAGCCGAGGAGAGAGCCCAAGGTAGCAGGAGAAGTGTTCCGCATTGATGCGGCTGCAGACCAAGACGGCATTTGCATAGGAGGTTGGGAGGTCTTTGGAGGCAAAGACCCAAAGGAGGCTAGATGGTTTTCAGTCAAAGTAACCAGGAGAACCTGTCCCTGGCTCTACTTGAAGGGGGAACCTTTCAGGACCATCGCGGCGGCGGAGCTGCTGGCCGTCACTGTGGCTTTGATGGTCTTCAAGGAAGGAGCCCAATGGAGGGACTCGGAGGGTCGGTTTTCCATCAGTGGTTTTACCGACAATTCTTCAAACACCTTTGTGGTGGACCGGTTTCTGTCCACCAAGTTTCCGGTGAGTCTCGTCCTAATGGAGCTGGCGTTCCAGATGGCTCAGTTGAATGCCACTCTGAGCTTGAGCTGGATTCCCAGAGAACAAAATGAGGAGGCTGATGATCTCACTAAGGATCGGTTTGAGAAGTTTTCTCCTGAGAAGAGGATTCCAGTAGAGTTGGAGAGGATTGGTTTCTCGGTCATCCCCGTGTTGGCGGAAGTAGCAGGGAGATTGGATGAAGAGATTAAGATGAAGAGGATTTCAAAGGAGAAGAAGGAGCATGGCCACCGAACACCAGCTGAGCAGAAGTTGAGGATGACTCAGCCCTGGTGAGTTTTCTAAAGTGGGGTGATTGACTCACCAGAGGAAGAGGTGGCCGTGCAGTCCCAAAAGAGTGAGCACATGTTTTAGTCATGTGAAACGCAGTGGAATTTGACGATACATGTGTTTAACGGCTAGTTTGGTTCAAAGGACCACACCCACCCACCCAAAAGGGCACGGGAGGTGATTGACTCACCAGAGGAAGAGGTGGCCGTGCAGTCCCAAAAGAGTGAGCACATAATTATATAGTTACAATTGTGGGGTTATATGACTATGGTATTTTATCTTATTATACATGTTGTGTGATATGATCTTTGAGAAGTAACTTCCCCCTCAGAGTAGGGTTTCTATTTTAATAACCTATATAGCTGTAATTTGACAGCTTCCTTTGATTGGAAACAGCATCAAAACCCAGGAGTTGTGCTTGAAAAAGTGGCGCGCGTCCGACTATATCAGGCAGGGTCCATCCAGCTGTTTTGGGGAGATTCTCATCGCTTCATCCGTTGAATTTGGGATGTTTCTGTTGGTTCCGTGGTTCAACTTCACCGCCAGGGACGTTCCAACAAAAGACCCCAGGACCGGGGGAAGCCCAGGTTTAGCAGTTTAGCGAGGGAAAAACGCCGGCAAAGTCGGCCACGTCCCTATTTTCCAACTTGGCTTCTCCCCCACCCGTAGGACATTGAGGTAGCCTCAATTGAAGGCGTGGTGTGGCAAGAGATTCCGAAGTACTTCCAAAAGGTTTTGACTTCTGTCGGTTTCTTGCTTTGAACCTATGAACTTTTATGATGCAGATCACAAGGGCCAAACACACCTGTTTCGAATTCTGTAACAGGGCGTGAGACCAGTCTGAGGCTTTGTTGAGCAATGGCCTAAACAGCCCAAAGAAACAGGACGAGCCGATCGCTTAGATGAAGAGGACTTTCCAAGGAATTTTCCTGTTCATCGCCTGAAAGATGCATTGCAGAAGTCCCTCGCAGAGGCGGAATCTCACCAAGTGCAAAAGTCGGCCAAGTCCTCCTAATGGCGTGTAGACTCAGGGACGTAAATGGGAAGCATCACAATGCACTACCAAAGATAGAACCTGGCTTTAAGTGTGCAATCACAAGGGGTTTTTGATCTTACTTGGGATGATTTTTACATTGTTTTTACATGTTGACGAAGCGTAAAACCGGCATTGATCTTGACTCGAATAGCATGCTATTTGTACGCGTCAGATCATATCAATTCATATCAGCTTATGCTCTTGCCAGGCCGAAGGTGTGGAGCTGATTGAAGAGGATTACAGCCTTACTGAGCATCGGCAGTTGGTCCAGGAGGATGCCTTTCAATGCATCGTTTTTGCTGATAGCGGCCGGTCCTTGAAGGCAAGTCAAGTGGGCAGGCCGAATGTTCAGATACAGGGAGACATTTGATTGCTACATATTACTACTCAAATTCTGATTGCATATGGTATTCAAGCATACCTATATTATATGATATACGTGTTTTATATTCATAACAAATTCTAGTGTATTACAATACATATTGCAATCTGTGTAGCAAAATATATGCCTTTGTCTTTATAATTTATTGTTGATTAAATAAATATATATATATATATTATATATATTTACTGTAGATATAAACATATATACAGTATATACAAATGTGCATGTGACATTGTTTTGACATGTTTTTCGGTCAAGTCTTTTTTGAAAAAAAACGCCGTGTTTGGCCCTTTGGTCGAGGCCTGCGAAGAGATCTTTGAAGGTCTTTTCTCCCAGCCGGTTCCCCGCGAAGGAGGATTTCTGGTGGCGCCAGCACGGACTCTGGGTGTGCCTGGCCAGCGGGCAGTGTGTTCAACCCTTGAGGGAAACCATTGGTTTCCCTTAACAAGGTCCTATTAAACCCTGATTTCCGGCGAGGTTCGTTTGGGGGGGGCAGGTTGACCAGCCATAATCTCAAGGAAGCAACATGATGACCTTTTTTTCCAGAATAGTGCTCCTGGTTTCGGCTCTGCTGCTACTTCTTGGAACGATGACTTGGTCCATTGTCAATCATGGCTACCATTGCTAGTGGAATGCCTAGGTCAGATAGGGCACACAAGCAGCAACTAAGGTTTCTTTTCAACTAGAGGAACCGCTCCTGTCGTTGGGCACGGTGATGGCATTGAACTGGGCTCAGCGGAGATATTTCCTCAATTTGACAGGTGCATCGGCAGGATATGCAGTCGCTTTTGGCCCATGTTTGATAAGCACCCTGTTACGTTGAAGTGCCAAAATGATTGAAATCCTTTTCACCTGCAACTGCTGCAACTGCCATTGGTGGGGGGTCAAACTTCCAAACCCCCTTTCGTGCCCCTCAGGTGAAAGAGAAGGTGTTTTACAGATGCGCCTTACCCCAGAAGAGGGGTTGACTTTAGCCTCGTTGATGCAAACTGCTGAGCCATTGCATCTTGGCGGCATCAGTTGCATCTTTTCATTCCAACAAGATGTTTAGTTTGTGCAGGCCTATTTTTTGCAGGGACGTCTATAGGGAAAGAAAGTTGCTTCAGATTACGGTAAAAGAACCATTTCAGGAAAAATCTGCGAGAGAGCATTGCGGAAGGATCAGATGAAGCACTGAAAAGTCTTTGGGGAGACATTCGCGGCTTGGCAACATGAGCATTTTTGTGTGTCCCGCCCGCTGCTGTTGATCATTGAAGCAAGCGAGATCAAGCATGACCTGCATGACAACCGAAGCACTCCATATGCCGTCATTGGTTTGGTAAGGATGGAGGCAATTTGGGTTCGCTTTCGTTTTCACTATGTTCAGCTCGTTTAGACAGCACCCATCCCATTGTTCAGGAGATGCCTGCAGCTTGTTTGAGCTACCTGAAAGCTGCCTGATGGAAATGGCCCTTTTTGCCGCAGATGCAGCTGACAGACCCAGCTACACACGAATTCCAGACGTTGAAGTTGACGAGGGCCCGCTAGTGGCCTTTTTGCTAGGTCAAGCCGTGACTCAGCCGCAAGAGTGCCCGCAGATGCCAGCACACAACTCCTTTTGTATAAGGTGCTGCCTTTTCCAAATGTTTGTTGAATGTCGCTCTGGATGCGGAAAGCTCCAAGTTTGTTGAACTTTCTCTTTGGTTCTTTGAAAATGATTTCGTTACAATCTACACTTGGAGAGCTTGATAGGCTCGCAGCGGTTCTGCAAGTTTTGGGCCGGGCTACGGTGCATCTGGCGATTTGGAGGCCGCAACTTCTGCGGCCAAGGCCTTGCTTTCGGACCGTGCAATGGCCATGAGAGAGCGGATAGCGCCATGGCTGAAGGTGATGAAAATTCGATTGCTGGTTACTTTTTTGTGGATGTACGGATAAGGCCTCAGACCCCAACCTTCTCAAATGACCCAATGTTTTTTATCGGTCCGGGTCATGGCCGCAGCTGCCTCACTACATCAAACACCCCACTGCAATCTTCAAGTTGGGGGGAACAGTATGGAGTGTCATTAGGCAAAAAGTTCCTACAGTGCATAAGAAGCGAAGTGGAGTTTGAGGAAAGTGCTTGGAGAGTCTCTCAATCATTTTATTCTATTGCAGAATGTTACATATAACATGATACATGGTCATGCAATGTCAATGCATTTTTTGTTGATTGCCGGGCCTGCCACTGTTGCTGTTAAGGACTTGGATGCAGCAACCCGGAGGCATTAATTAATGATGTTGTTTTGTAGAAAAACCATAGATGGATGGATGGATGGATAGATAGATAGATACATAAAAGTTAATAAAGGATGGTTTTTTAAAAGGAATCTGCGTTTTTCAACTTTGGCCCGGGGGGGGTCTTTCGGCTTTTGTGGCTTCTTATCTCCCCGTATGGCTTGTGTGGCTTCTTCAGCTTGTGTGGCCTTTGCAGCTTGTTTGGCTTTTGCGGCTTGTTGTGGAAGACATAGTTGACGAAGATAGCAGAATCCAAAGGAAGAAGCTATCATGATAGAAACTACCTAGGAAAGAGAAGAATATCTCCAACAAGAACAAGAGCAGCAGCAAAACAACAAGAACGCCAAGAACAAGAACAAGAGCAACAAGAACATGAATGACGACAATAGCAACAATGACAAGAACAAGAAGATGAACACAAACAACAATAGCGGCAACAGCAACCCAAGAACAAAATCATCATCAAAAATTATTGTCATTAACCTGGTTGTGTGTTTGGGAAGGGCCGCACCCTCCTCCCAAAGCCTATCCAGGGAAAGACTTTGAATACTGCACAATGGAAAGCATGGTCAACAATGTGAGAAAACGGACAAGCAAGCCATAATAAACTGGGAAAGACAATACCAAGACTAGTACAACCAGTAGCAGTACCATTGGTGGTAATAGTAGTAGTAGTAGTAGTAGTAGTAGTAGTAGTAGTAGTAGTAGCAGTAGTAGTAGTAGTAGTAGTAGAAGTAGTAGTAGTAGTAGTAGGAGTAGTAGTAGTAGTAGGAGTAGGAGTAGGAGTAGTAGCAGTAGGAGTAGTAGCAGTAGGAGTAGTAGCAGTAGGAGTAGTAGCAGTAGGAGTAGTAGCAGTAGCAGTAGTAGCAGTAGCAGTAGTAGCAGTAGCAGTAGTAGCAGTAGCAG
>DF239607.1:19728-30030 GCA_000507305.1 Breviolum minutum Mf 1.05b.01 | reverse complement strand
AGCAGTAGCAGTAGCAGTAGCAGTAGTAGTAGTAGTAGTAGTAGTACTAGTAGTAGTACTAGTACTAGTAGTAGTACTAGTACTAGTACTAGGACTAGTAGTAGTACTAGTACTAGTACCAGTTGTACTAGTACTAGTAGTACTGGTACTAGTAGTACTAGTAGTACTAGTAGTACTAGTAGTACTAGTAGTAGCAGCAGCAGCAGCAGAAGCAGTAGCAGTAGCAGGAGCAGTCGTAGTCGTAGTTGTAGTCGTAGTTGTAGTCGCAGTGGTAGCGTCAGTGGTAGTGGTAGCCGTAGCAGTAGTAGAAGTTGTTGTAGTCATAGTATTAGTACTACTGGTACTGGTGGTACTAATACTGGCAGTAGCAATGCTGTAGTTCGTAGTGGTGCTGGTATACTTGTTGCGCGTCCGGGGACCATACCATGTGGGCAGCGGGTTGGGGCCACGCCGCGTGCACCAAGAGATGCAATTGTGCACGGTTATGCACCTCAGGCACAGATTTCACGGCTTGTGCATCAGAAAGCATGCCGATGAGTAAAGTGTCAAGTAATGGTGAAAACTGAAGTGCATAGAAGATAATATGGGACAGCGGCATTTCTTGTCCTGTGTGGCTTAGTTCTTTTTTCATCTTTTTTCGAGCATCAGAAGACCAGTTCTGATCAGAATGTGTCAAGGGTTCTGGCAAAGTCGGAGGGGAAGGGCTAAAGTAACAGACCGCGCCTGCACTGAGTAGGGAGCAAGCTGTGAACTGTCCATGCATGTTTTAGTTATCCGCAAGACATATCCTGCTGCTTCTCGAGATCGAAGGGCAACAGCACTTGTTGGCTGGCCCTTTTCTGTTATCCATGTTGACCAACCTCCCTTCGAGCTTCCAGTCAAGGTTTCTGGGCATGAGCTTGTCATGAAAGGACTATGCACAAGAGAACGTCAGGCTGGCCATGGATATCATGGATCACGCTCATGCTTTGATCATGTCTAGCTGGTGCTTCCGAAAAGTCAACAAGGGTAGCTCCCTGCAGGTTGGCCTGGGCCTTGGAGAGTGCATTGCTTCAGGGCTTCGGAAGATCGATGGGCCTCAGGCACCGAGTTGGTCATGACGATGGTAAGGGCTGGATAGGTGGGCCATTTCAATGGTGACCCAGCGGATGACAGGGTCCTTTTTCTTTCATGACATCCAGTGTTTCCATGTTCCTTATTCAGTATATTCATCACCTTCATGGATATTCATGGTGCTAGTGTTTTGAAGTAGACTCTGACATGCAGGCTGAGGAAGCAGTCCTCGCACGATTGGATGCTACCCTGAAGCAGATCAAGAAATATCCAGAACAGTGGCCTCTGGAAGTTCAGAAAACACTTCCAGCACCCTGGCAAAGTGCTGTGTTTGCTCATTGTTTATAGCAATTTGGAGGGGATCAGAGTGGCTACTCCTAGTGGTCATGAGTCAGTGATGCCTATGTTTTGTGTGTCCATGTGCAACATATTTGCCAAGACGTTGGAAGAGCTTCAGAAGAGAACCGCCAAGTTGTCCGCGCGCTGCTGGCAAGCCATGGCTGCTTCGGGACCTTGGCCAGATGCTGCCAAGGAAGAGGCAGAAAAGACGCAACTTGGCTGACTTTTGTGCAGATCCTGGAAGGAAATGGCCATGGTATGCCAAGGAAGCTATACAAATTGATACCTTCGATACGGTATCATGAAACGGACCCACTTACTTGTGGGTTTGCCAAACCTGCTGGATGGAAATTAACACAAACATTCATGCACACTCAAGTCTTGGAAAGTGCTTGAGCAGAGTTTTTTTTCAAAGAAAAAAGGCGTACGTGTCGTTGACGCTTGGTCCAGAAGATGGGTGTGCATTCTTGTGTCGTCTAGCTGAGCTGATTCAGTTTGTCCTTGACGAAGGGTTTTTCACTCAGGGTTGCAGAAGCAGAAGCTGCTGCCTACGATTTTGGCTCCTTGGCACCTATTAAGTGATTGGGAGAGGCTCCTGCGCCACTGGATCCTTATCATGGATGGTCGGAGTGCCAATTTGCTGACGCTAAGGTGGTGAGACAGAACAAGGACTTCAGGCTGCAAAGTTCCTAGAGGTCCAAGCATCCTCTGGCTCTGCGGAATCCATGCTACAGCTGGGAGATGCCTGACTGAAAGAACGGGGACCCAACAGCTGGAGACGAACAAAACAACGGTCAAATTTACCAAGGAAGGTTTTCAAACAACGAAAAGGGTTTCCGTTTCTTGCTCAGGTGCCAGGACCCTACTGAAGTCTTGTGTATTCCCGATCATTCCTGTACATTCTTTGTTTGCTTTCAGTTTCACTGCAAACTTACAGACAGGCCAGGCTGAAGTTTCAAACGGTGTGAAAGAATACCTCCGAACTACAGCAGAACTTAAACAAAGCTTCGGTTTTATTTGACGCATCCCAGGTGATGTATGTCACTGCCAACGGGGTTGGCAAAGTCGCTTGCCTTGGCTAATCAAAATGCTTTCAGTCAGCATGCCAAGTAGTGAATCCTCAAGAGATGCTTTCAGCTCGCATGATAGCTGAGGACATGTCCAAAGGATTTCACTGGATTCAAAAAGCTGCTGATCTTGGGCACCTCGAAGCCCAAAACTGACACTCGGACAAGTTGAAGAGTTGTTGAATGTATATATATATATATATCAATATTAATATTAGAAAAGTATTACTGCAGTGTTTGTCAATCTACCAAGTTACAATGTTTACATACACTTTACTCATACATGAAATATCACAAAATCTTATTTCATAGATATGAATATATATATATATACATATAATATATATATATGATCATATGTGTGTACCCATAGTCATCTTATGTTCCCACACACTTCTGAATGTCGATGGTCCCTAAGGCTTGGGCACAATGCTTCGAAATGGCCTTGGAGTCGAAATCCAAAAGGAGGACGGGACCTGGAGGTTTGCGGGAAATGCCCCCATCAAATCGGGTACCTCCCGCGAATGGAAAAATTGCGATTTTTTTTGAGATGTGAAAATATCTCCTGAAAAAAATCCTGGCATTGTTACGACTTGTTGTACTGTTGATGGTTCAGAAATCATACATCCAACCACCATTTGGATGTATAAAACGGGATGATACTGGNCGTATAAAACGCTGTAAAGAATGGGATGCACTCCCTATCAACTGGGTGCAGGATTTCTTCCATCAACAGTATCACTTAGACATGAAATGACATGACCATGAAGAGAAGAGTGTCGCAAGATAATAAAAAATGGGCAGGAAGCCGCTCGATGGTTTGAGAAAGCTGGAGGGCAGGGCCATGCAGAAGCACAATTTAATCTTGGAGAAATGTCACTTGAAACATACGAAAAGCACGACGGAGATCAGCTGAAAATGAGTTGCAAAGACAAGGGGTCGGTCCAACTGCTGATTTTTATTCTGACCTTGGGACATTTGAGAAAAAGAAACTGATTCTTCATGGTTCTTGCAAAAAAAAGGGGGTTATACTACCCAATTAGATAACAATTATGATAAACCACTATAAGGATCCCAGGATCCCTATTAAACAACCAGTATTTCATGGAAAGTATCCGAGGTGTTTTTTTTTTCGGTTGCAAACTCACGAGTTTGCTTAACTTCAGGCTGTGGGATGCAGAGTTGCCACAAGATTTGGAGGGAGGTGTTCTACTTTTTCAGTGCCTTGGTGCTGCAGTCTTCAAACGCTGGCATTGGACGGTTGGAGGTTGGTTGGTCCAAATTTCGTAAATGGGAAGCATGGAAAGCATATAAAGCCAATGGAGGCCAATGGAAATTCTCAAAACTTTTCTTTTTGCAAACACAGGATATTTTTGAATATTTTTGATATCACTTGATTGTTTGACACGGCTTGGATGGACTCTGCATCGAGGAAGGCAGCCCAGGCAGATTTGCACGCTGCTCAATTCAAGCCCCTCAACTAAAATCAGTGACAGAACCATGTTGTCACAAGATGTCAGAACGGAACAGGTGGAAAGGAAGGTCAGAGTTAGGGTTTTTACCAGCTAGGAGCCTCCTCCTGTTGATTTACATAGAAAGTTTTGTAGCTCCCACCTCACTGTGTATTTTCAATCTTTCAGAGCTCGTATGAGCTCTTAGACAACAAGTTGTTGAGAAACACTGCTTCAATCTCCAGCACATGTTTCGCAAAACTTGTTTGCTGCCAGTCCTTGCACAGTGCTGCGTTATTGGTATGTGTTGCAAAATTTTGTCTTGCAGGTTGGGCCTTGCGCTACGACGAGGATTAGGTCTCTTACCATGCATGTGTGATCAGAAGCTGTTGGCCTTGCATATTTCATATTGCAGTATTGTTGATAGACTTCGGATAGGCGGCGACATGCCTGTTACCTCCTCGTTTTGGGATCTAAACAAGACAAGTAGTAGACAACTCAGTGGATTCAACCTGATCCAACTATGGTATAAGTTTGCCATTCCAATGAACACTTGTTTGCAACATATTTCAATGCACTAGATGGTTACAAACAGATAGTTGTGGGGAAGCATTATGAAAGCACAAAGTTCATGCTGCGACTTGGTGTAAGGAGTTGAGATGGACATCCCCAGGGGCATGGAGTACATCGAGAAAGCAGCAAACCAGGGCCTCGCTGAAGCTCAATATTTTGTTGCTTTGCCTGTCAGTCCATTTCAGAATTCGGGGAACTTGCAGAGTTATGTTTGACGCCTTGGATTGTTCACAAATTGTTTGAAAGATTCGCCCATCAATGCCATTGCCCTCCCGAAAATTGAAAGGAGCAGAATGTGTTCTATACTGTTTATCCTCTTCCTGTCGCTCAGCGAACTGTTCCTAAGTTGGGTACTTGCCTTTTCAGCGGCGATGGGATCCGACGAGATGTAGAAAAGGCAGCATCCTTGTTTCGCAAGGCGGCAGAGCAAGGAGCAACTTGGAGCAGAATTTCTGGGGCACTTTTTCGTCGAGAGATGACGTAACAGATTATTCAAACGTTTGGGAGAAGATGGACCCACAAAGTAGACAAGTTACTGGCAAGTTGCTTTGCCACCGTTTGCTTTGCTTTCACGTAGTCAGGGACATAGATGGATCATTGAAGGACGGGTTTCTTTCTTGTGGGTGCCAGCCAAGAAAAATCCACGCGTGTTTTGGTTTGAGGTGTCTAAAGTCAAGGCAAGGATAACCAAAGTTCCCACCTCGGCAATGTCATGTTTTGCCTGCTGACTGTTTGAGGATGCGATGGCACAATACAGCCTGGGCGTCAGAGTCTCAAGACCGATCTTTCTTTGAGGTCATTGAATTGTAAATGCAATGACCTTGACCAATCAATGCCAATCAATGGGAAATGATCACCAGACGAGCTTGAAAAGGATGACGCTGAATCAATTTGAGAAGCGATTTTCACCTGACCAACGTGACCAACAGTCAGTAGGGAGGAATGACAATGGCAGTTGCCATTAGTTTTTAAGCATGGTTTGGATGCTAGAAACGCATACTGTCCTTGGCTGACTAATCAGCTAATATTAGCTGAAAACTTCAGAAATCATTGCTCGAGGCACTTGTCCAATATCACAACTAAGTAATTAATTTGATTATGTATATAGATGCCTAACTAACGTGAACCGTCAACCCGAGGTGGGATTGAGGTCCTGTAGGCCAATCCTCATTCTTTGTGTTTTTTCCAGCTGATTTATTGCAGTGAGCTCGTTTTAAGCTATAGGTCATGCATGAGCTTGGTGAGGGTGCAACTTGGCAGCTTTTGGTACTGTTGAGTCGATGATTTTCCGAACTTCCTGTTGGGTGGGATATGCTAGCTTTGTGGAGGCTTCTGTTATGTAGATACTTTCAAGTCACCAGATTCTTGAGCAATCCCTTTTTGGAAAATGCGTAAGCAACAGGGTGTCCCAGAAAGCGGCAAAATCATGTAGACAGTAGACAATCAGTGGCAAAATGATATGAAATGGGTTGAAACCACCAGCTAGATATGTACTGTAGAAACTATTTGCATGCCCCAGAGGCATCCGCGCCAACCTATCTCCCGAATGTGAGGTTCCACAGAGTGACTCCCAAGCACAGAATCTTGACAGAAGAGGGCCGAAGTTGGTGGCTGGCAGCGGGACGGTGTTGCAGTATGTTTTTTTTGTGCTTCCAGATTCAGAGTCGGCTGCACTCGGTTTTTGTGTAACTTATTAATATTATGAACATGTGGAGAAAAAAAACAGGTTGTTTATTCATTTGCCAATTTTTTGCACATTTCATCACATTTCCCCACTTCTTCATATGTTTTTCTCCAAAAGAAAAAAACTATACCGTTTCCAGGCATTGGTTCCGCGCTGCTGCTTCACGGGGGTCCTTGGAGGCTCAAGCGCGCGTGCGTGGTCCAGGCGCAGGAATGCAAAACACCTGTGAAGCCGACGATTTTCAAGGGAAAAGTTGGGTACCCGTTTGGGGTTTGTACCTGAGATATGTTTCCCAACATTTACCACGGAATATATATTGGAGTTTTTTTTTGGATGATATAATGGTTGTATAATCTAGGGTACCCTCCCAAAATTACCCAACATTTCCCTTTGAGATGGTGTATGAACAAGCAGATTTGACACTGCAGGTCTGTTGCCTCCTGCATCCACGTGAAGACTTTGCCATCAATTGTTGGCTTTTGCTTCTCCTGGCAGATCAAAATTCCAAGTTCTGCATCTTATATTTAGTCCATCCCAAGCAACATGTTTTGTAAATTTTATGTTTGATGTTCTGGGAGGGTGTAGGTAGTGATAGCGTGTGCTATCACCCTGTCTTGGAACGACCCTCGTTCAGACAGGCAACAGAAGCTGTATAGATGCTCCAGTTGAACTGCGTTTGATGTGCTCCGCCAGACAAGCTGCAAACGATGCTCCAATGGCTTCCCTTTTTGTCATGAATGGTATGTGTGTGCTGGATGTTGTTAGCGTTATGTATGTAGGAGCATTCATTGCTACCTACCAGATGTACATTTGTCAGTCGGGATGCCACACATCCATTTTGCTCATGGGATTTCAATAGATGTCAAGTCATGTTCTGCAGTTATTATTATGTAACTGTAACTATGGATCTTGGTGCAATATGCGGAATGTAACGTGCGTTGTGTTTGCAATTTCTTCTGACAGAGTTGGTGTTTGTATGGCTCTGAAAATGTGACCATCTACTGGGCTGGGGATTTCACACTCCTCAGCTTGCAAACCCTACGCCTGGCGGAGCAAGTTAAGTGATAAGGCTGAGGCTGGCATCACCGCTGTTGAAAAAGGTGCAGTTCATGAATCATGACCACGATGCCTTTGAATATTGGAGTGAACTTCAGTGAAAGATCAAGCTTGGTCCTCACTCATGTCTGAAAAATCACATCAGGAAAATGCAATGTAATTAATTAACAATGATAGGCACAAGTGAGCAGTATCGAACACAACAAAGAAAAACCAATGGCTTAGATGGTTGAAGACTTTTTCAGTGAGTTGTGGATGGTTTTTGTGGCCGACCCAAGGTGCCGAGTAAGAATGGAACAGTTCAAGGAGCATTGGTGGAAGGCTGTGCGAGCCAAGATGATATTGCAACTGCTGCATGGAGCCGGTTGGGCACCTTAGAGATGACCAACTTCCTGAATATTCCACCTGGTTGGCATCAGTTGCCATGGGCCGATGAACCAAGTTTTGTTGCCCATGGGGCCACAGTCAGTTCTGCAAAACTGTTTCTGGAGTCGAAAAGCAGAGTTATATAGACTGATGCAGAAGGATATTTGTGCATACGTGAACATATGATTCACCCATTCTTCATGATGAGGTTCTTGATAGTTTCATGATGTTTCATGTATGCCGTATGCCACGTGTTTTTTTTCCACATCGGTGTTCAAATCACAACAACCTTGTTGGATGTTTCAGCTTGGTGAAACTTTGCTCAGCCAGACATCTGGTGAACCCTTATGTTTTTTTTACCTCGCCTGGCCGCTCAGAATGGCTCAAGGATGGATGCGTAGGGTTTTTTCCTGACAAAATGATGCAACCACAGGATGTCCGGTTTCTCGGGTCCCGAATTTCTTGAGCTGCAGCGTTTTTTCGAATGCATGAAAAGGTTACCTCGAAAGCTCTTTTAAAAGTAAGCGACTCGAGCATTGACACGAGCCCCCAAAAACCCACGATGTTGAAAGTAAATCATAGCAAATATGGCAATTCAATGCAATTCATATCAGTTGAACAGTTGTGAATTTGAAGATTTGTTCCTCTCACAACTTTGCCAAGCAATGTTCGCCAATGTTATCCACCTGGCAACCAGATGCAGTTGATGAAGGCGGATTCCGCTGGTATAGAAGCTACCTCGGAGTCTGGCAAAATCAACCCATATCAACCCGATCATGGAGCGCGTACTTTCAATATTTCAGATTCAGATCTGCAATATCGGTACAATGCATTCGTTTATTTGGTTCAAAGAGCTTCATGTTATCTTCATCCTTTCCCTGTGGCTTTCACTTGTCCTTGTGCTAGGATCCAAATGATCATGGTGCTGTTGTCATTGACAAATATGTGGTATGCATTTTTTTGAGATTTATGTGTCAATGATTCGATGCCGTGCATGTTTTTCACGATGCAAGATCTTCGCTACTCAAATTCTTTGAGTCATGAAATTTGGTAAGCAGCTCGAGGAGTTCCTTGGCTGGAAGGGGTCATGTTCGTGGTGCTTGCCTACTGGTTCACGATCTATCATTATATGATTGTCATTCCTGTAGATCATGGTTTCCTTCGTTGTGGGACCCACTTGGTTCTTCAACTTGCGGTTCTCTAATTCACCACAGCTTATCAGAATGGAGACATTGGTTCATGTGGCTAGCTCTAGACATGTCAGCTTCAAGCTTTCCATGACTCAAATCATACAGTCGTCAGTTACTTCTCGCCTTTCCCGAGGTATGAGCTGCCGGAGTGGAAAGGCCCAAAGTTAGAAAAAGAGTAAAAGCTTCAAGTTGCAGACCATCTTTGACTTGTCCATGCAGATGTGGCTGCAAAATGCGTTCTGAGCGACTCAATGGTGTGTGACAGGTCAATACTTGCCTTACAAACAACTTAAAAGAAAGTTGGAGGAGCTGTCGACCAGGAGTGGCTGCAGCTTGATTTACCATTTAGCTACCTCATTTCCTGTCACAATCATTCAGGAATCTAGGAAACTTGCAGGACAACAGCGTCTTAAGCACGACTGCATCATGTTTCATAGCAAGTGGTGAGGTCGACATTTTGAGTTTGGCTCCCAGCATGCAAGGCATGGAAAAGAATTATGTCAGCATCAAATCGTGAGCTCCACAAGCAAGAATCAGCAAGAATGACTGCAGACAGCACCAAACATGAACTGAACCTCAACTGCCGTGAAGTTTCGCAACTTGCGCATGCCACTATGCCTCGCTTTGGTGCGACGGGATCTTCTTTCCAGCCGCTGGATTTGTCAGACGATCCTTTTCCGAACTTTTCTTCAGAAGAAGGCCTGCCCAAAGATGGGACATCCCAAACACACTTCCATACATCATACATCTGCCAAATCAGAAAATAAAGTTTCCTCAAAAGTTAGCACCGCAACACAGGATCAGTGATAGTAATACTTGTTTCCATTTGACCAAGTTGTCGAAGTTGTCATAATTTTGCATGCCGTTGCTTCCAGGTGATTGTCATCAACGGGATTGCAGGGCCGCATGTTTCCCGGTATTTGATTTATATAGAAGGCAGCAGCATTCCAGGCCCATCGGGCATGAACAACCATCACAATGTGGGTGCCATGATCATGTTCCTACTTCAGGGCCTCCCTGTTTTGACGAGGAGGGGTCCGGCAAATAGTTGACCAAAAGATCACCAAATTTAAATCATATTTGATTGATCCTGATAAGATGTTAGAGGGATGCTTTGCCTAACTTTCCCGCTAGCAACGAACTCTTCCCTAGGCCCTTTCTTGAGTAACAAAATATTGGGATTCAATGGTCCTACCATCCTCCATGGCTCCTGAGGCAACTGGCGGCCGTCCATCTCAACAAAGATGAAATTCAATATGTTTCAATGATATTTTGCAGGCAATCACATGTGATACGGTTGATGGACGAAATCCTGCACCAGCACTTAGAGATAGAACTTGGACAGATTAGTGCGTCCCCTTTACCCCCTAGTTCAATGTTGGGTGTCTTTTGTCATTGAGGTGGTGCAGGATTTTGGTCATTCAACTTCTTTTGTTCTGACAACCAAACAGTGCCTTTTGTCATTGAGGTGGTGCAGGATTTTGGTCATTCAACTTCTTTTGTTCTGACAACCAAACAGTGCC
>DF239607.1:0-18383 GCA_000507305.1 Breviolum minutum Mf 1.05b.01 | reverse complement strand
GTACCCTGAGCAAAGTGCTCTCTCTGCAAAAGTTGCAAAGACAAACCTGCAAAGGCGGAATTCAAAATACAGCCTGTTACGCTTCCCACGCCTTCCTTCACAGACCTCATACTTTTTACGACAGGTACCATGCGCTCGCAATAAGCTGACAGTGAACGTACATTGAACGTACATTGAACATGCAGTGAACGAGGCATAGAACACTGAGAAGACTGAGGGAAAGAGCGAATCGGTGGAAATCGAAAGAAAATTCAAGATTTGTGTTTTTTTCTGAAAATCACAATCAACTGCACAGATTTGCTGCTATTTGCAGCTTTTTGGACTGTGTTCAATGTGTGTTCAATGTTGCGTTCACTGTATGTTCACTGTATGTTCAATGTCAGCTTCCACCAGAAACTTAATCTTACAAGAGACCATACCTGAGACCCAACCTATCCCATGCTCTCCAGACACACAACATACCTTGACACTCCGGACTGACCTGGCCTATTCCCTGCATACTTATCCCTTTGCGCAGGCGCGTGAAGCATGGTCGCGTGCAGTGAGTGGGTGTGTTGGATGTGAATGTGGCCTGCGGGCCGAAAACAAAAAGAAATGCTTTTCCGAGACGGTTGATGGACGAAATCCTGCACCAGCACTTCGAGATAGAACTTGGACAGATTAGTGCGTCCCCTTTACCCCCTAGTTCAATGTTGGGCGTCTTTTGTCATTGAGGTGGTGCAGGATTTTAGTCATTCAACTTCTTTTCTGACAACCAAACAGTGCCCCAATGTTAAAGAGGGAGTACGAGGGTTAATCTTAGGGTGCAAATAAAGTGGTGCAGGATTTCGTCCATCAACAGTAGGTTGAGATATGTACTTGCTGCTTTCAAGGGAGAGACATGCCACAAATATCCCTCTAGAACTAAAGACATTGGCAATGGTACAGTGTAGACCTCCTTTTGCTGACATGTAAGAAGCACCAAGGTATAGAAACATATTACAAACTAATTACCCCAGTTGCATACATCTGTCCTGAGGCAAGGATAGACCACGCAGCTTCTCATGCAAGGACATGTTCTGCGGTTTCATTCTCGGGCTAATTCCGGCTGGTCAATCACGATGTTCAAACCTCTTGTCGTAGGATTCACCCTTTGCGCAAGCAAAGAAGCAAGACAGTGAAAAGAATATGTGGGGGCATGCCTTCTATATGATGAATACGATGCGACATCTAGAATGAAACCAATGTTATGCAATGTGAAGACTATGTAGTAATGTAGTATGTTTGTATGTTTCCATGTTTGCATATATGCATCAATGCATGGATGGATGGATAGATGGATGGATACATGGATGGATGCTTTCATGTAATGTATGTACGTTGTGTGTAATGTAACGTAATGCAATGTAGTGTTTTGCAATGCCACGTAATAATGCAATGTATATAATGTTATGTTGTGCTATGTTATGTTATGTAATCATGTACTGTAATGTAAGGTATGCATGCATGCATGTAATTATTGATGTATTTATCATGTACGGATTTGTGGATGTAGGGATGTGGTGGTGGCAGTAGGGGTGGTGGGGGTGGTTGGTGCTGTTGCTGCAGGTGCTGCTGCTGGTGGTGGTTGGTCTTGCTGGTGCTGCCTTCTGCTGTCACACTTGATCTCCGTAGTGTCAGTGTGTTTTGCATCTTGGGGTTTGCTCCGCGCATGGGAGTGGACGTGTCATGGTTTTTGCTGTCACCTTGGACCGTGCACACAGACTTTTGCAGACCCCATTGCCATTTTGTCCTTTCCGAACGAGTCTTTGGGGCGCATCCTAGATGCGTTGCTCTTTTTTTCGGGAGTTTTAAACATTTATCCGAAAACTTCAGCAAAACTTCCATGTTCTGCTGCAGGTGCTGTTGCTGTTTTTGTTGTTGCTGTTGTCGTCGTCGTCGTCGTCGTCGTCGTCGTCGTCGTCGTCGTCGTCGTTGTTGTCGTCGTGGTTGTTGTTGTTGTTGTTGTTGTTGGTGGTGGTGGTGGTGGTGGTGGTGCGTGGTCATCACATTTTCAGGCAAATCCGTTCCTCAAGTTGTATTCCGCTTACCGACTGGCTTATCCGCTTCAACTGGTATACCTCCAACCTTGGAAAAATCATAAATGAACTGTCGTGAGTCTTCAGTCAATTCATCGCAACCTACTTAAAGTGAAACATCCCCCGCCAGGACAGATTGACACTCGGTTCTTTGAAATTGCCTTCTGAACCGCCACAGAAAGCTCTAGCCTTGGAGCCAGTTCCGGAAATTGGCCCATATGGAGACGTCAGAGAAGGTAAGGTCCGTTCAGCTGGCATCGGCATCGATGGGGGGCTCCCAGGAATTCCTTATGTCAAACCGTTTCTGGATGTTCGTGAAACCTGCTCAAGAATGTTATGCAGGAAGCGCATGATGTCACACTCTAAGCAACCGATGTCTCAAAAGCCTCTACGAACCAGCAGCCCCTACACCCTTTTTGGAGTTTCGTGAACTGTTTGCCTTTCCTATGGACAAACTCGGACAAACCATGTTTTCCATTACACTTATTTTCGCACGTTTCTCGTGTGGCAGGCGATGCGGATCATGAACTCTCGCCGGATGCGCGTTCGGAAACTCCACGTCACTTTCTGATGGTTAAGACACCGACAGGCTTCGTAGCAAGAGAGTTAAACCGAATGGAAGACATTTTGGCCGTGGAGGAGCACAAAATTCACATGGAAAGATCAAAACAACATTCCAGCAAGAGATAGATGCCACGCTGAACTCACTGAAATCTTAGAAGCTGTATCCTTGCTATAGTCGTATGATATTTGTGCGATTTTATTGTGGTGTGATGTTTGTGCGGGGACCCGCAATTTCACCAGGATCGCAAAAAACCTGCACGGCCATCATACTTTACTCACGACTTGCCGGATGACTTTCCGGCCAAAGAAGCAGCACCGCCAAATCGAATGATGCACGACATGTCAGTGAGCGAATTGAATGACTTCCTGAAGGCAACGGAGGGAGTGGATCCAAAAAATCGCAGTTCAGGATGCATTGAAACTTGAAACCATTGGTGAATTTGGAGTAATTTTTGGAGTGGCTAGCTCAAGCATGATGTTTCTACATATCTATGTATCTGTATATATAGAGAGAGAGAGAGAGAGAGAGCTCTATATATATACTTACTATATTCAGTCACATCTATTTAGATATATGTTTGAGTGTGTGTATCTACAGATTTCTATTTGGATTGCAAGTAAGTAGGTGGGTTGGCTTTGGATGAGCCTAAGTCAATGGTGCGCCTGAGGTAGCATAGCCGGGCTGGGGAATCAACAATGGCCCAATGGCTATCAATGTGACAAAAAGAGCTGGAACACACTGAATTATATCAATTTTGCAGCTGTTCAAAGTTGTAATTGCAACAAAACACCCTGTGAGAGTGATTCGACGCCTTGGCAGGGTGTGAAGCAATCGCCGAAGAGGCTTCAAAGCACTGTTGCAGAGCATCGTGGTGAGGAGCCAGTATCCAATATCACATCTTTAGCCATGGTGTCAGAGGTTTTCCGATCCTCCAGGCACCTGCTTTCCTTTTGGAATAGCCCAGCCCCTGCTGGCAGAGCAACCATTTGAATTCAGGACTGTACAGTTTAGGGTTCGTTTCCCATGGTTTCCCCAGCTATGCTGTGAACACGGGACACGTCCACTGCATTCCGATGAGCTTCGAAGCTTGCAGCTTTGAACCTGAGAAAAGCAGATCAAAGCTTGCAGCTTCCCAATTCTCTGGCTGAAAATCCAGGGGGCATTAGATTACCCATGTTGGGGGAATCAAGCAATTTTATGATAGTGAAGGGTTTGGGTTGGTAATAATGACCCCTGGAGTTTTAACACAAATGCCTTTCCACAGAATTTCAACTGAGCTGCTCATCAGGAGACGTTCAGCGGAGACAATTCTGTCCAATTCTGCTTCTTTGTGTTTTCCAACTGGTGCTCCAAAAACTCTTTAAAACCCACAAGGGAGCAGCCACCTGTCAAAGAACTTCCAGAAAATCACAAGAGGAAAGGCTCGGATGTTGACTCCCTCTTGGCACTTACCTAAGCAGTGTGTTAACAAACCCAAAAGATCCTGAAGCGCATCATTGGAGCCAGGGAGATGACTAGGTCTGACACCAGCACTACATACATATATATATATATACCCGTGATTATACCCGTTCGCCGGTGGTCACAATGGGGTGGTTTGGGTTGGGGTGGGGTGGGGTGGGGATGATGACGTTCCTTGCACATGAACACATCTAACCACCCCATTGTGACCACCGGCGAACGGGTATAATCACGGGTATATATATATATATATTCGCATATTTATATAGATATATATATATATTTTTGTATCTATATAAATATGTGTGTGTGTGAAATTAAATGTTAATATATATATAATATATGTATGTTTATTTAGATATAATACACGATTGATATGTATGTGAGAGCAGCGATCGCAGGACAAGTGTGGCACCCGATTCCTCAAAGCATTTAAAGGCCTCTTAACATCATGAATGATGGACATAATACTTCATGGGACACCATGAATTAAGGTGGTAATCATAGAATTCATTTAAAATAGATCATATAGACCTGCAAGACTTGTTGCTATGGGGGGATGGAAGGCTCACTTCCAGGTGCCAATGGATCTGATTTTTTCTTCTACAAAGGATCGTAACCATTCCATACCATTTCCTTACCCAACCAACCGGATTTGAGTACAGAAAGGTTCCTCGATGGGGAGTGCTTTTGCTTTCTCGTTTGCAATGGTGCTGTCTTTTTGCAGCATCTTCTTCAACAAACGCGTAATTTCCGCGGTAAGAATCACTTGTCCACGTTAAACACTGGTAGATACAGTGCTTGGAGCAACGGTTGTAAAAAGCACTCCCCAGGAGAATCCCGCTCTCATATGAGTTTACACTGTCCGCAAAAGCTTGGAAACCTGACTTGGCACGTGGCATTAGATCCTTCGCAAACTGCCCTCTCACCTTTACTGTATTTGGTGCCACTGAAGCATGCGTGTTGGTCTGACAGTGTAATGAGTAATGGCCCCAGCTAACCAATTGGTTCGCACCGGGTGCCTTGTCAATGAAAGCGCTGACCAGGAGCATCACTGCCACGGCTAGTAGCAGTTGATAGCTGCAGGATGAAATGTTTCTTACCCCGCACAAGTTGCGGAAAGCCATATGGCGTATGTAAGAGGCATTCTCCAAGCTGGTCAAGACCGTTGACTTTTTGACCCTTTAGGGTGAAATATTTGGAGTCTTTGCAAGATGTACCAGTGTTTCCCCGCCGGACTGCTGCATGTCTGCATTTTATAGCGGTTGTGCAAAATTTCTCAAAGAGTCCGCTGTTGTTCTTTTTTGGAGAACCTGGCACCAGAAGCCCAGCCAAAAAAAACAACCTGTTTTTTGTAAAACCAACGAAGAAGGGGCGAATGTATGGGATGACTTTTAGCCACTGATTGTATGTTTTCATTTGGCCTGGACTGCTTCTGAAAGCCCAGACAACAGCATACCCAGCAGAAAGAGTGTGAGAAAAGTCTTGTGTTTGCAGCACACTGAAGCCCGACTGTTGCTGCATGATCCTTGCTCGACGACTCACTTTGTAAAGGAACATCCGAACCACTACTGACCATTCCACAGTTTGATGGAGAAAGATAGAGTATATAGATGATGATTCAAAAAAGGATTGGAAAGGTTGTAACATGGCCAACAATCGTGTTTGCCATTAAGATGTTAGGAAGCCCCACTTGCAGTAAGATGCAGGAAGACTCTTGTCACACATCATGATGAGCATAGTGGCATAGTACATAGCATAGCATCCCAGCATCCAAAGCATGTTTTTTCAGGTTGCAGCTTCGCAGGAAAAAAAACATGTTTGATGTTCTATATGTTGCACAAGACCCCAAAACCCCATAAGTTCTGCTCGGTCGGCAGGGTCAGACATTTGATTTCCTCGCTTGCAATCCCACAATTCCCTGGTCATAAAGGAATCCCTCCTCTGTCGTTAGCCAGACACCACGCTCGGAACTCCAGGACAGATACCCCCAGATCACAAGGAGTGGAAGGGAGTTTGCCTTCCCGTGGGTGCGGATTCGAAGGGGCTCCGAGATCCATCATGTGAGATTGATTCCCCAGGTGTGCTCACAGCATGTAACCATCAAAATCCTCCTTCAAAGAGGAGCTGTTTTTCAGATTTTCATTGTTTTTTGGATTTTTTTGGTGTACACTGTGGTACTCCCTGCGAGGATCACACAGCGGGTGGGCAGTTGGTAGTGGATCATTGGCACCTTGGCAAATATTGGTCTAGGTGGCGTCCAAGACAGTACAGAAGATATCTTGAATACGTCTGGAATTTATATATTCAAATCAGAGGTATGCTAGGTATACGTCACATTCATGTCATGTGGGGCAGCCTCGTTTGTTGTTTGCCCTGGGATTGAAGGTTCGTAACTCAAGCCGCTTATGGGACAAAGAGGTGCCTTGGGCATATGGCAACGGCCATGAATTGGAGATGCGCTTTTTTTTTTGGGACATGAGAATCATGAGTTGTTGGTCCAAAAATTTGTTGACTGCCTCGAGATTATCGAAGCTCAGGCCCAGATCGATGTAATTTGCATTTTTGATTCATTTGCAAGAGGGGACTGAGAATATTGCTTTCAGAGCTGGCGCTCCCCACTGCAGTGCCCGAGGTGTCTGTTGGATCCTGTTGGATGTTGTTGTGGTTCTTGGTGTTCTTTTTTGCTTTTGCTTTCTCGTTCTTGTTCCTAACTGCATGCAGTTGCTGTTGCTGTTTTCACTTGTTCTGGTCCGTTGTTGTTTGGTACTTGCTGTTGCTGTTGCCCTCCTTGTGCTAAAGCCTTTCATTTTCCGAACTCGGCTTGGCACAGCGCACGAGCACCCATGCCAAGCAAAGTACACACACACAACCAGTGTCCATGGTCCAAACAGATTTACTACTCAAAAGTGCTTTTTCGTTATGTTTCTCTTTCCCTTCAATAAAGGAGGATTCAGACTGCTTGGTTCTATTTCATATCTTTCAATTCTTGAGCCAAGTTGCAAAAAAATGTCACAGTGTTGTCTTTCGGGAGGGGGCATATTGCAGTGCCAACTCAATCCAATTCGAAACTTCAACCAAAATACAGTATACATTAATGGACCCGGGTATTCTGAACAACACTTTTTGTGAAGCCCGGGCCCGGGCAACCAAACATTTGCTGAGATGTTGTACCTGACTTTGGGCACACCAAGTGATGGTCAATGGACGTCAAATCTACAGAACTTGCATCTCACATAAGGTGTGTTGAACCAAATGCAACCTATTGGATGAGATGGGATAAGATGGGTATCCATTCTCTTGGCTTGTCTTTTTGATCGTTTCTCAGGGTCACTAAATTCAGATAGCAGCTTCCGAATTCCAAACTGATCTTTTCCGGAAAGTGGCATCCTTTTATTCAGATTTTGGAGTCTGGGTTTTGGTACATGGCCTTGGATCTTGATATTCCCTGCGATTCTGAAAGTTGCAGCTGGTCCAAGATTGACCCGTGCTCCTATGAAGCAAGCCCACGGATATTTCATCTTCGCCGCTACATGCGTGCCGCATGCCTTTGCTACCCTTTGCCTGACTGTGACGCAAGCTACATGTTTGCCCTAGCCTACTGCCGAGGAAGTGGAGGAAGCCTACACAGAAGCAGACTGGATACGAACAGTGGCATGGCTGCAGCACCTAAGACGTGTCGAATAAATGTTTTTGTTCTCAAGAAACACCACAGGAAAATCTTGTTGGATTCATTCACTCCGTTGGCAGGCAGCGTCAGAAAATATGATTATTTGATATTGTTTGATTTTTTCAAATATTCATGTAGATGTTTTCCTAGTCCTTGAATGTCCTTGGCAGGTTGAGCAGGAAACTATTCGAATCGGTGCCTCGGGCTGCATTATCCAAGATAGTTCCCTTCGCATACCCCTTCTAAGAGATGTAAGGTCACCAGTTGGAAATGACTAAGGAGACTTTGTGGATCGTGGAATTCAAGGATTGGAGCAGCAGTTGAAGGACAGCTGGGGAGTTGTGCACAAAATCTACGTGGGTAACATTGGCCATATTGATCTACAGAGTCAGTTGGAAAGAACTTTTACAAGTCTTTCTTAGTTGTCCAATGTCGCTCTTTTCTGTTGGTGTCTCTTGAATTTTGTGAATTGAGCCATGTAGGATCTTGCCAAAATGATTGATGGTCTGAAGTGTGGCCCTCATGCAGCTCACCAGTGCGCAACTCTGAAGGCATTAGACTGGGTTATCTTGAGCTCAGCCCCACCGCAAGTGGTGACTGGAATAGTAAGGGGAATCCCCCAACAAGGACCCTCAGCTTAAGGAGTTTGACCAGGAATATGCACACAATCATATACTTAAACCAAAACCTGCATCGCCACCTCTAGTATAGACTGTTGTAGTCTACCCCCCCTGCTACAATATTGGCGTTTCTTTATGCTACTGCATAAAGTACAAACGCTATGCAGCTAGCATTGCACATAAAGGCGAGTTTTGAGTGTGCAACTGATCCAACTCCATCTACGTCATCCTCAGCTTTGATTCCTCAGGAGTCAATTGATGAGAATGCTTCCGCTGATGAGGCCAGCCAAAGAATACCTACCAGAATCCATGTCAGACAATGACAACAAAAGAAAGCAAACAGAATGTATGTTGACTGGACAGCTCAGGAAGCATCCTTTTTGGAGCTGCGGGTGCTTCAGGCATGCCAGTAAGACGGTGTGGAAACAATGGCCCGATGGTGACATACACAACCCTTCCAGAAAGGAAAAGGTAGGACATGAACTTCCATGATGTCGACTATAGAAAGCAGTGACGTGACCAAAACGAGACATGTGCATGAAAGATCTAGCACTTTTGATAGTCTTACATCTTGTAAATCAAGTGGAAATCAGATGTCCTACAAGCTTGAAGCTTGTGAAGCCTGTTCCAATGCCCCAGGCTGTGGGCCGAGTAGCTGAAGGTGTGCAGCGACTGCGGCTATTTGCAGAACTGAATCACGCAGCGACTTGGCACACTTCACAACTCAGACTGCAAAAACCATGCATCATAGAACAAGATGAAAGATAGTGAAACATTATACAGCCAATGCTGTTTTTGATTGAAGCTGGAAAGAACCAATGCTGCATGTTGTGTGATATTAATATAGACTACATTGACTACATATTTATATACACAGACGCTCATAATATATATAATATATAATACATATCTTTTTTCACAGATATTCACTCGGTCAGCATAGCAGCATCAAGACTGGCAGCACATCTTGAATTCACAGGGCGGTGTACAGACAGTGCCTTCAGTAGCCATTCAAACTGAAGGTACCGTGAGATCAAGGCAACAAACACAGTGCTATTGACACAAGCAAACTGAATCGAATTAACATGGGGCAACCTATATCGGCACCTCTGGAAATGCAAAATCAAGGAAGCAATCAACCTTTGGCAACATCAGTGTCATCAGTGATCAAAGCTGTAATTTGCAATACTTGAAGCTTTCCGACAAGCTTGGGGTGAAAAGCAGGGCCAACTTTACAAAAAGCATCCAAAAAACAAAGAGCGAAAACTAGACCCTGCATAGAAGCTGCAGGGCATCCCAGCCAAAAAGAGATCTCAACCAGACAGGCATATGACAAGAGATGACATGGATCAAGTATGTAGTATGAATAATTTAAGAGATATATATTATGACATTATGATATTGACGTTTAAGACTTGACTGCTATGACCTACTATGACATGCTTTAAGTGAGCAATATAACTTGTCAGACTTTCTACACCGCTTTACGTAGACTCGCCGAGACCGCAGCAGTAGTTTTGCTGAGCGCTGAGGCACTCTATAAGATCCTTAAGCTGCTTGGATTTGTCATCGGCCAGCCATTAGTATGGCAGTTGCCAGCTGAGAAATGCTGGAAATGCAGCTCCTTTTTTCTTCAAACCATGCATGTCTATAAGTATCATGTCTATGATATATTCTCAGCATGAATTTTGCCAAAAGGTTGGAGACTTGACGAGATTTGTTTCAATCAAAATGATCGTTTTGATTGTGTTGCTGCCTGTATTTGTATCTCCAGTTCCAACTCAACTGCCTGGAGCCGAGGAAACATGACAAGCAATTGGTGAGCAAAGAAGGTCTCAGCGAAATCTTCCCCCGCTTAGTGAAAGAAACTCGGACCGGTAAAACTGTGTGGATGGAGAGATAATTCATCATTTCAAGTTATCATCTTGAATGATTTTCAAGTATCGTTTGATCATCAACTGAAACTCAAGGCGACGAGGCTGAATGAGACCGGGCGCTTCGATGCATTGGACACAGATTTGAAGAAGCTCTCACTGGCCAGCAGCTCGGCAAGGCAATCGGATTTATATGGGTGGAATTCAACGGATATGAAATGATATGATATGATTATATATGATTGGCTAAATATTGATTTGATTTTAAAGATGATGTGGATATGCTGAAATGTCATTGCAAGATATGGCGAGTTCCTTTTAGTAACCTCCACTTGCCCAATGGTCCCAGTGCTGCTTTCGAATTCCCTTCACAGCCAAGGCTCCAAGACTGAAGACATTGAACTCCAGCTGCACTTGCTTCGACTTACCAATGTGCTTACCTGCTGATTAACATTGGGGATGAGATGACCCGGATTTAAATGGCATGATTTTGGCAAAATATTCATGTAAAATTTATGCACTGGACCAATCCTTGGCATTGAGGATGCATCGCCAGAGGTGGCACGTTTGATTGCTGGCTTGGGCCGTACCGGCATCGTGGGCTTGACTGAAGCTTGCCATAGGAAAACATGCCGCGTGTGTCATGCTTAGGAGACTATATTCCTTAGGCCAGATTTGCCAGAAAACAAAGACTTGAGATGTTTGCTGTCAGTTTCATTTGTTTAGTCAACGGGCAAGACCTGCGATGTAAGATACGGCTTCGCCAAATCAAGGTGCAGCCAGCATCACACCGAAGCCTTTTGGCAGCAAGTCCAGCAGAGTTGCGAAATTCATAGGGTTTTTCTAGTCAAGACACTCCGCGAAACGAATCCAGTCACTACAATAGCTTTTGCAGATGCCTAAATCTATAAAGGTAGTTCCCCAAAAACACTTGTTTCATGATTTCTCAGCGTTTCAAATCTCAACTATGCACTGTGCAGCTGCCAACTCAAGGCGAGTTGGTGCTGAGTTTCTTCTTGGGCAGCTCTTTAGCTTTGTTCCTGGCAATTGGTGTTTTGCTTTGCTTGCCTGAAAAAAGACCCTTGGCAAACAATTATCCACTTTTCATGTTGTTGATAAGGGCTTGTGGTCGTGCTTGTTGTTGCTCCTGCTAATAATGCAGGTGGTGGTGGTGGTGGTGGTGGTGGCGGCAAAAAGATACCATATGATACAAACATATACAAACTGCTGTGAAGTTTGAGTTGCCTCGATGCTTTATTGAAGAGAGTGTTTCAAGCAAATAGTGTAGGCTCCCCAAGATTGCTTACTCCTGAGAGTGTACTGACTTGCCTTTTGGTGCGGAGGTCCCAAGACATTTTCAGAGGCGGGTGATTCAAAGCCCATTGCGAGTGGTGCAGTCACTCAGCATGTTTTTCCCTTGTGGTGCGCACTTGCAGGCATATTTCTTAACGCCAATTCCTGTCTTTCGTGTGGCCAGGGTCTCAACAACAGAGTCCTTTGGATATCTAGGCCCTTTGTAGTCAAAGTTCAGAGTTGATGTGTTATCCCATTATGTACTATCTTCTGCTGAGGTGTTTTCCTTCCTTTTGATCTTGTGGTGCATGGGAGCTGTTGCTAAGATTTGCGACCAGCGACTTCTCAGCAGACAAATAGTGGGGTCCAACAAGCCAATTCGCATGTGATTGGACTCCCGCATAGTTTGCTTCAACTTTCTAATCATTTTTGTACACCTCTGATGGTTTGTGTAGATACGGGATTGGATGCATGTAGTTATAGTTTGTATATGTTTGTATAGCGGTATAGATGCTGTATAGGCTGCATAGATACTGTGATGTAATGTGGCAAAGAATGGTTTGCTCACAATCGCGATCCACAAGTGTGCTTTGATTTTTTGTTGTGTGATTTCTGGCATTTTTTGGCCAGTTTGTCATGGTAGAACACTGAAGCCCTTGCCAAGGGAAGATAAAGAAAGATGTCATGTGTTTGTCGAATTTTCCCAGGTCAGACGTGAATCACATGTTCATTCTCAATGTGGATCCACGCTGTCGAGTCACACCAGAATGGTTCTTCGCTCGAGCTGCGACGCTGACAACATTATGGATTTTAATCTTTGGCACCCTAGCAAGCACGGTATTTAAGGGTCAATCCTGCAAAGATGCAGGCAAGGATCCGTATCAGAACTTTTGCCTGAATGGTAATTGCCGATAGTTGGTCATCGATCTATGTAATGAATTGTAGTGAATTGAGAATCGACATGTACATGTACTGCACACACCATGAAAAATGTGGTTTTCGAATAGACAAAATGAAGTGGATTCAAGTAGCATGTTCAAGCTGCCTGGACCGGCAGCCCTGACTTTGGTGATAAGGAATGTACGTCGTTGACTACAAGTGGAAAATTTTGCCTACTGTCTGGGCCGAAGAGGGCTACAACAAGCGGGCATCCTTTCATTTTGCGCCATGACGGCATTAGTTTTGTGATGATTTTATTGATAATCCATGTCACCAGTCTTGAAACCTCCACCAATGCCATGGGCAAACAGGAAACGAGTGAAAGAAACGCTTAGTGGCTTGGAGGACTTGAGACCTGACGCCTAGGTATTGAAGGAAGCAATTCTTAGCTTGTATATGTGATAGGTACATATATGTACATATACCTGTACATACATAAGGTATGTGTATGTTTACACATATGTGTTTGCGTGTCCTGGGAAACGCCAACAATGTCAGGGGAACAAAAGCCACGCCCCCGAAAACATGGGAAGTATACTTCCACACAGTCTACGCATGTTTACTACTGTGCACGGCACGACGTGGGAACATCCCATGACCACGAGTGTCAATGCCTCGAACTGTTCTCACGAGAACGCAACAGACATCAAGCCATGTCCAGCGATGTGTTTGTGCTGTAGGTGTAATGTCCATCTTATGCGGATGAAAATTACAGTAAGTTTCATCCACATATGGCCACCATGATTCAGGACACTTCAGGGCAGACTTGATTTGTACCCATCTTGATCAGGTCTTCTATCCTGTGGTGCTTCTGCTACTTACCATCGTTGGTAGCCTGGCGCCTTCCACCATTTGCCGGAACAGGTGACCTCGAAGCAGCAGGAATTGATGGAGAATTTCTCACCTAAATCGAGCTCAAATATGGATTGATGCTAGGCATCAATCATCTTGTTGATGGAAGAAATCCGGCAAACCAGTTGAGGTTGGTAGTCTTTCCCATTATTTACAGGGTTTTATACATCCCAGGTGGTTGTTTAGGATTGTCTTCCATCAACAGTCTCATGTTGATGCGTTTCTCCTTTGCAGCATCCCTTGGACCTCAAACGAGGTCACATTTGTTCCAGCTTCATGCCAATGTCAAGACACAAAACGTCCGATTTGGTCATAAAGAGCCCATCAGCTTCATCGGAAACGATACGCATCAGATGCAAGGTGTTGGTTTTATGACACCAAAGCTTATCGCACACAAGAAAAAACAAAGGTTCCAAGAGATTCCAAGAGTCAAGGCCTTTAGTATATTTTTGAGATCTCTTGGGTTGATTTGAATCTACAGTCCCATAGCATTTGCCATCCAACGTCTCCAAAATCTTCAAGCCATGGCACTGCCGCGGGCAGCCAGTGCTGGAACGCTGCAAAGGAATCATTCTAGGCCGCGAGAGGCTGGAAACACAGGGCATGGTACCATGGTATGGCTGCATTTGACATCATAATTGAGCATCCATGTGCCCTTCAAGAGTCTATTACTCCCTGGCTATCAGTGTTCAATAGTGTTCAATGGACAAAGGATCACTAGGATAGACTTTAAGCATAACTGACAGCGCAAACCATCTCTTTCGTGCGCATATTCACTAGCGTAAACCCCAAACAGACTGCGCCACATGAGCAACTTTTTGTGGGCAACAAATGCACTTTTTGCGGAAGCCAATCAGAACGAGTCGAGTTCACAATATCCCACACCTAGCGGCAAGGAGAAAGTTGTCTCCCGGAAGAATCATTGTCACAACCCATTGAATCCCATTGATACGAAGGAGACAAGTTGGCAGACAAATAGGACACAAAGTTCACTCCAGAAAGCAAGGTTGAACTCAAGCTTGAAATTATGCGGTGACAAATATCTATAGATGGCCCGTTTTCAAAGAAGGACCTTCAACGGTAAAGGTGCAAAGGAGTTGCCAGATCCTTGGCTAGCTGCTTAACCTTGCGAGCTTGATAAGGTGGTAATGGTATACAGTGTAACAGCGACCTGACATGGAAACAAACAACATGGAAACAAACACTCGAAGTCAAAGAATCTCATCAAAAGAGAAAACCCCTAAGAGTTTGCCAGGCTTTACCGAGCATTGGCCGCTCACCACAGAAAACGGACAAAGATCTCTCACAGAATCTTCTCCGAGACGGACATCGGCATTCTGTACCCAATTTGGCAAATCGGCCAAAGTCAAGCTCGCGGCCGGCCACTTCAGCTTCAACCCGTGGTTTTAACCAATCCTCATTTGCGAAGCAATGCAGGAAGATGGCGAGTAAGGAGACGATCCCAGTCATTAAGTTCGATGAGGCCTTCGACATGGCTTATAGGCTTGCAGTCAAGCGAGTAGCCAACGATAGGAAACAAGTTCAAGTTTCGCTGCACAAAAACGCCTCGCAGACCTTCTCGGAGGTGTTAGGTGGCTGCTTGGATTGCACCAGTCTTGACCCATTAAAAAAGCAGATGGGGAGATAGGCTCTTCGACGCTTTGTGCTTTGTGCTGATTTTGGACCGAGGTAAGAATAGCAAGACGCCCTTTGTGCGATCCAAAGAATGTTCGCAATGGGCCATTGATATCATGCGTAAGCTTGGTGAGAAGCTGTCTGCAGAGGACACCCCCAAAAAAGTTTGTTTTCTCATCCCATCCATCATTGAAAGGTCGTTATGAAGTTTAGATGGACTGCTATCTTGAGGGCGCAGGAGGGAGAGAGAGAGAGAGAGATAGAGATAGAGATAGATAAAGACACAATGTAGGACCAGTGTATGATCAAATGACGTCATGCGTCTCAGAAGTTCAAGATGTTGTTTGGCTTCCAAGATAGATGGCAGAATGGACTTTGGCACTTGCGCTGGCCCTGCCAAAATCAGAAGTGTCATCTCGAGGAGGTTCAAGCAGACAAATCTCGCCGTCGGAGTTCTATCAAGGAAAGCTTTGCTTCCTTTGGAGACGTGGTGCTTGCAGCCCAACTTGCAAGAAACTCGCCACAAAAAGGATCAAAAAGGCGAAAAGAAACTCCACCAAAAATGAATAGAAAAATCGTGATCAGATATAAAGATCATCAGTGTTGGAAAAAATGTAGTATTGTAATGTAATTATACATACATACATACATACATATTTTAGATACACAGACATTGGCTGATGGATAAGCCATGACCGGTGATTTTTTGAAGAGGCCAATGGAACAGATGCACACAAAGAAGTCTTCCTCACACACCCAGCATGGAAAGTAATGTTTTTGAAGGATATTGACATGCATGTTGATCACAGAGTATTTCGGAACACGCCGTACTGTGCCAGCCTGATCAAAATGTGTTTCTATGTGTTTACTGTATCTAGTGTGAATTACAACCCACGCAGTCGACTCATCCAAAGTGATACTTGTTTCCTTTGCATATTTTAGCTGAAAAAGAGATTGATCAACCTTTACAAACATCAAATTCACCAGCTGACACACGCATTGTTTTGTATATTTTTGCTAAGATCAGAAAAGCCAAGGAAAGGAGATGATGATGGATATATCTCCAAATTCGGAGAAGGCAGGTGAACAGTCACGGAGGAACTCTTTCAGACGAGGATCCTTCAGTCAAAAGTCCTCTGTCAACAAACTGCTGAACCGCTATCCCAGTGACACGGATCTCACCAGTGAGTTGGAGCTGATTCTGAGCTTGACATAGATTGGCTTTTCTGGGCTACTCTTGGGACAATGTGTGGAAAGTGGAAATGTTTTGAACTTTTAATTGAATTTGGTACAGATCTTTTTTTCAGCTTGACACCTCAGAGCTGGAGGTCCTTTTCAAGTAGACCTTTTTTTTCTGATGTGTGCACAGGACCTGTGCAAGTTTTCCCAGGGTTTTTGAAACGCTGGGTGTTTGCTTGCAAAAATCTCTCACGGAAAACCTCTCCGTCACTTTCTAAGGAAAGAGATCTTGAACCCTCCGGATCCGGCCAGTATGCATACACGCTTCAGAGTGGACGACATTTCGTCTTTCCCCCATTCTGAACTTGAACGCACCAGAGCTGGAAAATTTTTAGCCAATGTTTTCCCCTACAAAAAAAGGCCCCTTTTTTTCCACGAAATAAACAGAAAAAAGAGGATGGTACATATACCGTAGATGTGAAAATGAAATCATAACCACCAAGATGAGTTAACTCCCGGAAAAAAGACGGAGAACTGAGGTATCACTGAAGCCTTCTATAGGTTTAAGAGCATAGGAAGTTCTGACATCGACGTGGATGATTTGGAAAAGGTGTTGAGTCACCTGAGTTACCTCAAGATTGATCCGCAGGCGGGAGCTCTGAAGACATCAACTGAAAAAACAATGAATTTTTGATGTTGATGTTTTGGATGTTTTTGGTCTACAGTTTCCTGGCTCAGACTCAATTCTTCAAAACATCCCCCACTGAGTCTGACTTGTTTTTTTTGTTTTTCCCATTCGGGGAGTTCCCATCTTTCACATTTCCCTTCATGGAAGGCGATCACTGAGATTGCCCAGAAATTAACGAAGTTCGCGACCTTGGATTATGAGGAGTACATGCGATTCATACGGGCCTCTCGGAAAAAAATGAATGTGGAATCATTTGACTTGTAGCAGCTACGTACAAGTAGATATTTATGATTGTAATATGATTCGTACAAAACATCTTTTGGATCCTTTTGGATCCTTTTGGCCTCGCCTTGCCCCAAGGTTCAATATTTCTTTTGATTCTACATTTCTTGCTATATACTTTTATACATCTACTGTATGCTTATATGTATTCTATACATTCCTCTTACTAGGCTAAAATCGCTAAAGCTGGTTGCTTGAGCTTCGTCTAGATGGAGGGTTTCACTGCGAAGCTTGTTGCTCTGATTTGGAAGTTGGAATTCAGCAAGGGCATGCAAGGGCCGTTAGGCCATGTCATGTACTGTACTTGATGTACTTGCTTCTTTTGTTCATCATGTTCTCCCCATGTTCTGCGTTTCTTTGCAGAATGTTTGCAGTATTCATACACAATTCATTTGTATGTTACCATATTTGCTACTCTTCGAAGATGTCTTCATGAAAGATGTGACCTTGAGGGAGCGTATGTCCCTGAGGCATACACTTCATATGAGCGATCTGAAGTCCGAAAAGTCTTCAAAGCCTTTGACGAAGATGGATCTGGCTCATTGGACACCGAAGAGATTGAGCAGGTCATGTGTTCTTTCGGCATCACTCCCTTCAAGTCCACAGTAGAAGCTTTGCCAGAAGTTTATGCTACCTTTCCACAAGAAACGGCTCCAAGAAGCTGCTTCATTTTACTAACTGCACAGGGGTTGTAGTTGTTTGTGGTCGAAGGAACAAATTTCTACAACGAAAAGTCAAGAACTAAATTAATTTCTCGGACGTGATTCAGGAATCTGCAATTGCTGTGGTGGACGAAGACTCCACGGGGGTCGTAGAGTTTCATGAGTTCGTGCATTTGCTCACCATTTACATGAAGACCGAAGGCTTCACTAGACACTTGGCACACAAAAGGGCCGGTGTTTCAAAACGATTTTCCGAAAAGTCGCATTCCTATGCATGAGGACGCAACTTTAGTACAAATCAGCAGCTGCTCGATAATGTTGTTTGAATTTCCTTGAACATCGACATAGTTGAACTTTTGATTCCACCCAGAGTTCGGGACAGGAATCTAGTTGCATCTAAGTTTTCCTGACATCAACTACTGACGTCTCAAGATATAGATGCTGTTAACAGAACTGGTGTCATACATGTACCCTATATATGTACATTATATGTACATATTTGACGTCCTATCTTTCCCATTTGGCTCAAGGCACCGACCTTACTGAGATTGCGAGGTTAGGTCCAAAAGTGAGCGAAGAGTGAGCTGCAACGCATCCATTGCATAG